>WBNO01024435.1:36417-55047 GCA_013400575.1 Peucedramus taeniatus
TTAAAAAAAAAAAAAAAGAAAAGGAAAAAAGCAGCCAGAACATAGACTGATGAGATCAAGGGGATAGTTTTATAATCACATTCAATTGCTGACTATGTTTCATTATTGAATTAGTAGTATTCTGTTTAATTTTGTCCACACTAACATAATGGCCTCTTAATATTGATTAAAAAAAGCATTGCAATATATCTGAGAGACTTTGAGGTAAAGTGTTTTTCAGAATTTATTTCTCTCTAAGCTGAAGTCCTATGTGCTTTTGAAGGAATTGTGTATGTCACCAACTGGCATTTTTCTGCATATTTTTGTTCTAGTTATAATATTGTCATCCTTAATTCAGGATTTGGAAATATCAGTGATCTCAGAATATCTGTATATATTTTTCCACCGCAGACTAAAGAGATCTATGATTTTGATAAATCTAAAAAGATCTGCCATCTGTTTTTTTTATCAGTTAAGTGGAGAACACATTAAACAGAAAGGTGCCATCAGGTAGTTATAGGACACAATTTCATAAAACCTCTAAAAATTCTCTTGTATCTATCTTATAAAGCAGGTGGTAAAATCAAGTAAAATAATATTTTAAAGAATATGCTTGGTTGTGGGGATCTTTGAAATACTGTAGGGTAAGTTTATAATTTATTTGTGTAACGTAAATGTAAAGTGTAATGTAAGTTACCAAATAGTGACATATTCCTTCCATTTTTATGTGCCACAGAAGGGAAAAATAAAATCTTGCTGAAATTAAGGACTGAACAGGAAGAGCAAAGAGTACTTGATTCTTCCTCCTGCACTGTTCCAAAATTCAAGATTTTCAAAACTGTACAGATATGTCTACCCTTCAGTGAAGATAACAGTTATTTTTATTACTGTTATTTCTATCCACTCTTTCTGTGTGTATCCTCCACCCACACAAACAGGTATGTGTGCAAACAAAGGCACGCAGAGATAATTACATTTTGGGAGGCACACTCATTGTAACTAAATTAAATTGTAGTTCCAAAGTGAACTGGGCTAATGCTGATTACACCAGTTTGTTTGGATAGTGACAACTAAATATAAAGTTACACAAGTAATTATAATCTAAATATGCCATAATTTAAGACAAATAATATGATGTTTAAAATTCTTGCATTCTCTGGACCATTGTACAGATTAATCTATGCATTCACTCTACTTTTGCCAAAGCTGAAGCCGTAACTAAAGTTGTTGTTTTTTCCTGCCAAAAAGACAGCAGTGAATCACCTTAAATATATTTTTCTGTTTGTGAGGACTTTTCTTTAAATCACTATGTATTTTTGAAACCCTGTCAAAATAGAGCTTTTTTATCTGTTCACAGAAAGAAATTTAATATGAATGTTGACAGTATCTATCATTTTAAAATAAAAACTAGACAAAATGCTTAGTGGTTAAACTCAGTGAATAAAATAATTTACTTGAAAATTGATTTTTGGACATATTTCTACATTGCAGACTTATTAGACATACCTTTATTTTTAATACCTCTGTTAAGTGGAAACCATAGTTATATTTTCCTGCATTATAGACCAATCATTGCCAGAAAATAATCATAGAATGGTAAGAGATTAATCAGTAAAACCATTTTTTTTCAGTTAAAGTTTAGGAAACAAAGGTTCTTCCTAACTCAGAGACATTTCCATGTTTTTGTTTTTCAGTAAGACAAAATTAGTTTTTAACCTCATTGAAATTCTTAACCATAAGAAGTTTTATTAGAAAAAGTAAAGAATAAGGTCATTTTGTCCTCTCCATAAAGAAGATTAAATAGCTACTATATAAAAGCATTAGAGATGAGATTACCTTGAGATTCACTAAGGAACTTCAGACATCCCATAACAAATTTGCTCTAAAACTATGTAGATAATAAACAAACAAACAGGACCAGTCTGCTCTTCTGAATAAAAGAACAGCAAGATGTATCACTGAATCCAAACTTAATTCACAAGGACATTTTCTTTTTCAAATGCTGTTGAAATTGAGCATGCAGTTTAAAAAGCCTCATACTAGTAATGAAAAGTGAGCTGCTTAGTCACAATAACTATGACAACTGAAATACACTTTTGGTAATATTTAAATAATTCTGTACATAAATATATTTAAAAACTGGTTCATATGTAAAACACATTAGACCAAAGGAAAAAAAAAAAGTGCTGAGGATAAATAAAGAAAGCTTAAGATATATATAGCATTCTGCATCTGGGAATCTAACATAATGTTCATGATTAGTGCTCACCATCTCTTAGCTTTCATCCTGTTTTTGCAGGTAAACAGACAACTTATTGAAACATCACTGACAAGATTATAAATTCAGCGCGTTATTTATATGTTTGGTAGCTATACTGAGATCCAGTTAATATGTGGATAAACAGCAGAGGGTTTTTTGTTTCTTTTTTTAATCTTTAATTGCTTCATAAATATATTATGAATAAATACAGTAGTTTGATTTTGCAGGTGAGGAAAGTAAAATGCAAACATATTTTTTCACACACTTAGCTGTTTGGGCCCTGCTAAAATGCCTGTGCTAGAAGAGAATTTTTTTTGCTTCACTGAGGGAGTACAATGCACTGCACCTAGAAGCAGCAGCATGTAGTGCCACTGTATATCCAGAAATTCAGGGTCCCAGTTGCCTTTCCTAGTCTTTAAGCAAGTGTCCTTCCATCCCAAAGGGAATCTCATCTACACCTCATAATTTCCAAATCTACATCTCCTCTCTACATGAAGGCAGCACACAGGTTAAATCAGGAGCACACTGTTATAAGCACAGACACAAAGGCACGACTGCCCATCTGTTTGAAACTATCCCTCCCTTTCTGACTTTTCTTTCTTTGCATTCACTTCAAGAGACAGGAGTAAAGCAGGCTCTGATTTAGACATTACTTAGGTACCTGGGCTACAGGAGAACAATCCTGTCAGAAGCAACTTGTGAAGGATATGCACAGAATTAAGTTTGTGCTGCTGCTGACTTCAGGAGAGATCTTGGACTCTCTCACAGATGCTGAAACTGCTTATGACTCAGCTCTGGGTCAGAGCCAAGTACTCATCCACAATGCTCCGGTTTCCAGGGAAATGAAAGATGAACTCAGAGGCTAACTCTTTGAATTTATGAAGACACATCATCTAAAATAAAACTGAAGACAACTATAGTGAATCACTGCAGAGCTGCATATCCTGACTTCTGGCTGCTTTCTTTCCCCTTGAACAAATTGTATCTATTTAAAGAGTATTAAAATGGAAAAACATAAATAGTTCCTAAAGAGAAAGAAGGCTACCAGTTCTTGAAAATATTTTTAATAGAGACAATACAAATGAATATGCTTAAGGTGTGTTTTAAGTAGCTCAATATTTAGCCTGTTATTAAAAAAAAAAAGTCTTAGATCATGTTCCTGATGAATACATAAATTTTTTTATGAGATAATTTTTCCATATTTCAGCCTCTGATTTTATGCAAAATAATTGTTAAATATTAAAAAGGAATACAGCACGACAATGTTGCTTAAACTTGACGTATCATTATCCAGATCAAATTCCAAACAGTGCTGAGGCAAATGCAGGGATAATATTAAGCTTGGTAAGACCTGCCTTGTAAGAACTGCCTCAGGAAAGAATTGCAACTGCATGATTCTCAGTCCTATACCTTCTATTTTTCAAAAGTTGCAGTCAAAGGTTGATATAAAACTTTAGTATAGCCTAGTCTGAGGATGGATTACTACAATACCTTTACCTTTTTTGTCACTCTAGGTCCTTCAGTAAACCAATGTTTATTAGTCAAGTGTTGCACTTCTATTTCCTCTTCAGAGGGCACACACTCTCCCTGGACCAGCTTATTTTATAAAAGCAAAATAAACCTCATTAAACAGATATTTTCAAAATTTTATCCTTCATTAGTTACAGTATCTTCTCATATACACCCTATTCTAGGTGTGCATTTTATTTGTTTGGTTTGTTTTTGTCAATAACTCATCATAATTGCACTGCTAAAGCCTCCAATCCATATATTTTTATGTCAGCATGTCATTACAGAATGTAATATATATGATAATGGTGCAAGGTGTGACTAGTAAGCTCCTTCTTGTCATCAAATTCGAGATACTACCAAGCCATCCACCACTGTTTTGTTGCAGAAAGATTATCCAAATGCTAGAAGGACTAGTATTTCATGCATCTGAGTCATAGAAAAACATCTTACTGTTTCCTTTTGGTCCTTTAGGTGGCTGAAACTACATTTGCCAAATACTTTTTCCATGCATCTTACCTTTCTTATCTCAGAAGCCCAGAGTATAACTTAGCATAACATTTTAAAAGTGATTTATGTGCTTAGGAGCCTGAATCTCGGAGGAAAATAATGATCCTAGGATCATAAATTATTTGGCCTTTTGAAAACCTAAATTCTTGCTTCCTCTGTGGAGAGAGAGTAAGGACATATCCTTAGTCTTATGTAACTAGAGAATTAATAGGCATCTTCTTAGAGAAGAAGAGATATTTTCATACTTGGTCCTACTATAACTGTGAAGCAAGCAATCAGCAAAATAATGGAACCATATTTTTGCTCCTGTGTCATGTCAACCAAAGGCAACTGAGTCATCGCTACAGGAGATGAAACTTATCATAGCCTTTCATATTGGCACAACTACACAGAGCATCTACTCATTAACATAAAAAAAATGGAAAACCACCTTGCTAGATGAGCTAAATGTATCCACTCTTTCGTATCCCCTGGGAAGTGTCATTACGTTTTTCAAAGATAAATCTTAACACTTTAAAGAATGGACAACCTAGAACCAGCAGCTCACACTGCATTTCACAGACTCAAGTTTTTTGAAGGTTTCATATGAACTACTATCATCATGGAAACATGCATTTTCATTTTTCTTGTTATTGACACTTTGAGATTCAGAGTAGTTGTCATCTACTTCTAATTCAAAAAAGCCCTGTACTTTGCAATCTTTAAAAAAATCTTCCCTGTGAGCTTAGTCTTGTGCAGATGAAAAGAGAAAAATGACAAACTGAACATTGAAAACATATACAATGAACTTCTCAGAAGTATAAATGCATCTGTTGCTTCCTGTTGGCCCCAAAACAACTTTAATTTTCCTCTCACTTTACACTAAAATAAATTTTTCAGATCTGATGGTTCCAAAATAGCATTCACACCATAGTCTTACCTCTTATTTTCATATTACAATTTCTAGCACTATAGATAATCCTTCTTCAGGGGTCTCCACCACCTCAAGTGAAGTCTCTTGACCATATCCAGCTCTGAATGAAGACATTTACTAATATGTGACACTTTGGCTTCATAGCAAGGAATGGAAACAAGAAATCAAAAACGCTCTTTGCTCTTCATCTGAAGGGAGTTATTCAGCTATTGATCAGCTGTCAGATGTACAATAATCAACAGAGCATGGGAACAGGCCTGAGCCTCTTTATTTCTGTTGTCTACTGAATCCTCCTCTAAGATGATCTGGATAAAAGCACTTTGTGCTTTTTAATCTGAGAACAATACTCCACTTCACTGGATATTCAGATATCTGTTCTACATCATCTCCAATGTCCACTGTTATATTAAATTCTGCCAATATGCCCTGTTTTTTATATATACATATATATATATTGCTATTGTAGTAAAAAAGTTTTAATTACAAGACATATTTTATAAATAATTACTTTTAACTTTCCTCATTTAACTTCATGCTGATGTTGTAATGCTTTTAAGAAAGACATTTAATTAAAATAGGAGCCAATGAAAACCAGCTACCATATTGCACTGAATGTTTTGCTGGAGAATTGTGCTTGATATCTTTTAAATAGTAGTTTTATTTATGGTTAGAAATTTGCGAAGGAAGTTTCTTTATACTGAAATATTCATGATGCAGATCCATAGAAGTACTCCCTTGCTCTTTCTGTGGCTTCACAGGATCTAAACTAAAATTAAGTCATTATTTAGGCATCAGCAGTTTTGGAAACATGACAAAGTGAACTTTCTAAAGAATTAGAATTCTCCTTTTAAGGAGAAATTTTGGATATTATAGATCCAAGTGTTTTCCCTTGGTAGCATCATGCTGGAAAGGAAACAAAACTAGTGTAAAGAAATACATAGTATCACAGAGATTCATAGGCTTACAGAGAAATTTGACTTGATTAAAGTTCATATAGATAGATTGGGATCATCCAGTATGTGATATATGGTGTGTATATTCTCTGGCCTATATCAACATAAAGAGTTTACAAATAAAAATATTAAAAAACAGTTCAAACCATCTTATTTCAGGTGAAAACCCCCTAAGAACATCAAGGTCTTAGAGGCAGGGAAAAAAAAAGAAAAAAAATTCTAGATTTAAAAAAATTAAGATAAGTAAGATTATTTTGAGCACTGCTTTAAATCTGTATATTTTTTTCAGTTCTTTTTCTCTCTATGGAAAATTTGAATAAAATTTTTTATGTGTAAACCATACATAGGTACCAGTAGATGCAACCAGGAAGAAAAATGCAATTCTATATGAAGGCTTCTATTACAAGCTCAGCTTTTTTCAACATACGTGTCAGACAGAAGTTCCTTTAGTTTTAAATATTAAATATTATGTTAAATATTTTAATTATTTCCAGATTTTAATTTCTTTTTAGGAAATGTATGTTAGGTTACAAGGAACTCTCTGACTCACAGATAAATCTGATAGTTAAACATAATGCCTTTTAAATGAACACAGTCTGAACAAGCACAAAAAAAGAACAAAGCATATTTTACTATGAATAATTTAACTTATATTAACACTTGATTTCAAGAAAGCAATGAACTCCAGCACACTCCCTGGATTTCATGCTCATCACTCTTCTCTCAGTTAGTCCTCAGTATTCTAAATCAGAGTGCACAGGTCTCCAATATATGTCAATCACAGTGTGTTCCTTATTCAGGATTCGTCAGAAATCCCAAACCTTGTCTGTACTGTCATTTAGACAAATAATTTTATCCTGGGTTTATGTATATTGATTTCAAAGCCATTTTGGATGCCTCTAAGAAACACATATTCAAGGGGAAAAAAACCCTGGGGTTGAATGATGTTACCTAAACAGAATATTAACCAAACTTCACACTACCTTCTGAAAAAAAGTGGAATGTCTTGCAGCATCTTCAAACACATAGATGCTGAAAGTCTGTTCCAAAAGAGACATAACCTAGGCTCCCAGGCAGCTTCATTTGCTCTCTGACTATTCTGGGCTGATGTTTGCTAGTGATCACACGCTCACCTGCACAGCTGCACTTGCTCCAATAACTGGCAGCATGGGCACATGGATCTTTGTGACACTAAGATCCCACTCTAGCTGTTGGCACATTAGTTCACTCTGCTGTCTCCAGTTCCTGGCACTGTGACTCCATCTGCTGATGTGTGGCCTGACTGCAGGGACTGACACTCAGACTGTCCTTCATTTTCCTCTCAGCACTGAACAAGAGTTCATCCACTGCAAAAGGAGTTAGAAATAGTGTTTTATAAGGCAGGGCAGACTGTGCTGATGACATGCCAAGAATTGCCAGACAAACAGACATGGGTTTACATGCAATCAACCCTTTTATCACCTTATTGCTCCACATTCCTTCTTTTGGTCTTATACAAATCAACAGCTTTCCTCCCTTTCCTCACCTTCACTTCTTTCTCTAAGCATCCCACAATAAATCTTGTGCTATCCCAATATGCTTTTCCCTGCATCCCATAATGTGTCCCGTACCTCTAAGGCAGTGACCCCTCCTCAGTCCCAAAGGTACTCTGAAGAGCTGCTCCCTGACTCTTCCTGATGGGTGTCACACCTGGGAGTCTGTATGTGCATTTATATGCACTGACATGCAAATTTCTCAGCT
Organism: Peucedramus taeniatus; assembly: GCA_013400575.1. Taxonomy (NCBI): domain Eukaryota; kingdom Metazoa; phylum Chordata; class Aves; order Passeriformes; family Fringillidae; genus Peucedramus; species Peucedramus taeniatus. The sequence continues at coordinate 44,282 of WBNO01024435.1, forward strand.
CCAGCCAGTGTCTTTCAGCCAACAGTTACAGACAGATGGAGATTTAAAAAGAAGCACTTACAAGACAGAATGAACTCATCCTCATACAGAACTATTGTCCTTGCTTCTTTGTGATTTTAACTAAAGAAAAAGCAGATATAGAGCGCTGCATGAAGCAGCTGGAAATCAATTTTCAATCTGAAAGCTGATGATCAATATTACTTTCCATACCTAAGAAGCTGAAGGCTGAGGGGCAAGGTTTTCTCTCTGGATGACCAGAGCATCCATACTACCAGTGTGATCCACCACAACCAGTCTTCTGGTTAATATAATATGTTCTTTATGTTGCATTTGAATATGTGTTTTTTGGCTACAAGATAACCTAGTTTTTGCTCTACAGATCCCATGGATAAAGAGCAATGGGATTAATTACTTCTGAGACTCATTATGCAAACTTCTCCCCCAGATCCACATTATAGTACATTTGAAAATAATTCCACATATCCAAATGTTCATTTTCATAGTACTTCATTTTTTCTTCAGACAATCTGTAGCACAACGGTCTGTGCAACAGTGTGTCACATTGATATAATCAGGGGAATAATATATGTGACCCAAAGGCTTTTTGTTCCTTGAAGCAGTTCTCCTGGTAATATCCCTGCAGTAATTATGAAGAATATGCAATGATGTGCAGAGATGCTCTTTCCTCTGACACCCTGGGGAATTCTACAGGGACATGTCCTTGGACTTTTAACTAGATTGATGTCCTACAGGTCTTTTTTTAGCATGGTGTATGTGGATAATATTTTTATTCTAAATTCTGTGGAGCTCTTCAGAAGTGATGCCCTTGAACCCCTGCCAAAGGGATTCCCTGAAGGCCTTATGTTAGACAAGCGTAGTTTGTCCAAAATCTTTCAGAAAAACGAGTTTATCACTGTTGGAGGTTTTTAAGAGGGTGATGACTCCTGCAGTGTATATTTGCTTGGGATTTTAGAATGACAAAGCCTCTGAGAATATTCCATGTTCTTGTTTTGTCATTTCTATTTGTTGCATTAATAAAGGTTTTCCCCTTGTCATTCTCCAGCACTTTCACTAAGTATTCTTCTAATTTAGGAAAGCTCTAGTGTATTCCATGTTTGATGTCACAATCTTATCCAAGACTACTTTATATTAGTTGAGTATAGGCAACACAGCAATGATGTTGGAAATGTATCTGACAATATGTAAGTGTGGAAATACACCAATGCTATGTAATGGAAGTCACTGAGAACAACTTACAGGTCAGAATCAAATGAAATTGAGGGAGAAGTGTCGCTTGGGCCAAACAAGCTCACCAATTTATAGCTGGATGCAGAACCATACTGGAAAAAGTGAGAAGTACATATTGTTCTTTCCATGCTATGCAGAATAAAAATAAAAAAAAAATAATTGTGAGGAGTTAAGGTGATTAGACATTGTGTCTCCATTGTTCTTCTCAAAATGCTTCCTATGGTAACACTCAGAAGAAATTCTGCAGCTACTCTGTCAAAGAGCTGGAGGAAAAAAATAGACAGAGTCTTCTAGGAAAAAACAATATGGATCATAAATGCTTTGCCTGAATTACTATTTGTTCTTTGACTTCTACTTCTTGCAATCTTGCTAAAATATATTCTTGTATATATTATTGGTGTTACCAATATGCGGACGGGACGTGCCTTGGCTTGTCTGGCCCGTGCTGCCGGACCAAATAGCGGCTGCTGTGGTGTTTCACCCCAGAGACACTTATGGCTAGCTGGCTGTTGCTGGGCACGTGGAGACAAGTACAGACATGCCTGGGCTCTGGTCCTCCTCTGATTTTCCTTTGACAGAAAGGAAATGCCGGGCCTCTGAATTCAGCAACTCCTAACAGAACCTGACAGAACTGTAACAGAACTCTCACAGAATCCCAACTGAATCTCGGCCGCATGGTTGCTGGCTCCTTTTACCTGGGGGAGGGGAGAGGGGAAGGGACAGGGAGCCACCAACCAGCAACGGGGCGGGGGGGAGGTCTCAAGGGAAACAGGACACCTGAATGACCCAATGCCCCCCAAGGGGTGAGGGCATCTTTTGAATGTGCCAATCAGTCGGCACCTTTCTGGAATTCTAGGATTGACAGACAGTGCTCAGCAGGAGTCAGGGTAGGGAAAGGAAAGGTGATTAACACATCTGGGGGGGAATCTTCAGGGGAGGGAGCCAGGTTTGTGAGGGAAACCATGAAATCACACCGCAACAATATATTGCATGCAGATATAGATACTTTTAAAAATTAATTACTTTCTAGTTTTTCTTAAAGGAAGTACAATCTCAACCTCTCTGTTCTTCACCTAAAGCCACGAAGATCACCACTGCATTCAGAAAATTTCTATCAGTGTCTGACATAACTTTCCATACCCTTTCTCTATTACAGAATGCAACTTGATTAAAATCAGTCTGTAAGGACTTCTGTTCTTCTTATTTTCCTGCAGGATTTTCATTAAAGATAGAGGTAATTAGGCCGTCTAATGCAAAATAAATGATAGAGATCTGATCTCATGCCCGTCCAGGGCATGTGTGTTTTAGTCTTTACTCAAGGCATTCTACTTATTCTTCTTCTGGTTACTCTTTTCATGTATGTACTGGGTAAAACCAAAGACTTGTAAAATGAAGTGAAGATTTATGACATGGTAGAAATTATCTCATGTGTTCAGAGGCTCTCACAGAAATATGATCATGTTGAAATTTTATTTCAGAACCACAAAGAAATGACCCATTTTCAAAATCATATGCAACAAATGTAGTGTTAGTTTGATCAGAGCATTCAAAGTATCTAAGACAAAACATTTAGAAAATATGAATGTTTTAAGTTTTACATTTTGACATTTAGAATGGAGTGTTTTAGTGGAAGCAATCTTCCAGTACTGGCAAAACAGCAATGTGGTAAGATATTAATAATAACCCTTTTACTTCAAAATCCCGTCATAAATTTCATTTGAAGACATTAACTCTTTTAACTGTAAAAAAACCACATTAAATTGTGAGTAAATATAAACAGACATGCACACAAAACTGAAATGTCTTAACAATAGCTTGATTCACACCTTCTAACTGGCTTTTGAAAACACTGTTTTCTTTTTTGCTCCCAGCTCGATGGTTATTTCTGCAAAAGTAATATTTTTTTAGAGCTTCTGAAATGGAAAATCAACACTGTAAGGTTGTGAAGAGTTCCCTGTTGCCCTGGTGATTTACCATTGCATGCAATATCAACCTTTCTTTTATATAGCACTATATTAATACCTGTGTATGAGCTATAGGGGAAGAAAAATATTTTTTGCAATGTCATTGAAACAAGCAGTGTATTACAAAGTGCCACATGAGGTGCTGAAGGTGTAATGGTTGATGTTCATTCACAAAAATTTGCTAACATTACAGCTCCTAATACTCTTTGCAATGCAAAGTGGATGTATAGGCCAGTTGAACAATCTGCCTTCCTTCTGTTGAACTGAAAAAAAGGGGTAAAGAAATCCTTTTCAGTTTTCCTTTATCCTGATAATTTTCATAATTATGATCCACAAATGGTCTCAATAGCTATGCAAGAGCACTATCAATTCACGTGACCCAACATGCCATTATGTATTTCCACAGTGCAATACAGCCATTAAACCCACACTAATATTTAAAGACATAGATTTTTATAGGTCATTGTGTAGCTGTGTCAAGTCTCACACAGTGAACACAAAACTTGTGTCATTGCTGGGAAGCCTTCCCACTATGGTTCAATTGCCACTCTCTCTGCACGTGTTGTAGAAGCTGCTGCATGCAGGGAAGTCTTTGAGGATTCCCTGTGCTAGAAGAGAGGGATTCTGTGTGACACTTGAGAGATTTTTTTCCTTGTTGTCATGTCAGTTTGTGTACTTTTCATTAAGCAGTTGCAAGATAAAATTTACATGAAAATCCATGAGACTTGGGACCAGAACCCACATATGTGTTTTAAGAGAACGGTCTGCAGGTACTCCAGAGCATGTTCTATTTCAAGTTTATGTTTCAAAGGAATAGCATAATCCCAGATTTGTTTAGTAGCCACATCCATAGCTATATCAGGGTCTTGACCTGAGCTGAACTTTGTCCCTCATGCTTTGAACTGAAGCCTCTGACTTGGACCATTTTGCAAGTATTTCTTACTGGCTACCTGTTATCAGATGTACTCTGCTGCTTTGGTACTTCAGCCTCAGGCAAAATGTTCCTTCTAAACATTGTAACCAGGTTTAAGTTGTTATTTCTAAATCTTTCCACACACCGCATAGGGAACAAAGGTATCTCTACTATGAGTCTTTTATTTTCTAAGTATAGACTAAGAACTCCACAATTATTTTTAGTTACTAAGTAAGCAGATAACCAAGGCATATATGAATCTGCTTAGAATAAAAATACTATTTTTTTTCTTGCTGATCTTTAAAAACGTGTTAAAGGTCAAGCCAAATTTTTTCTGAATTGTTTTTGCTTGAGCTAAATTTTAGAGGCAAAAATTAATAAGGTATTATAAATCTGTAACAGAGCTTCCATGTAGTATTTTTTCTTTCTTATAACTACCCCATGACTTGAAGATATGAAGAATTACATTGCGTTTTATAAATAATTCTATAAATCTCAGAATTTTTATAAAATGCTGAAACTACTGAAATTTCTTGAAGAATTAAAAAAATGTGTTTATTTAGTTATTAAGTTAATGAAATTCAGTGTTTATGAACTTGAAAAGGAAAAATTATTTTCATAAGTTGGGCTGACCTTGAAATTTAGAGCACAGGGGCATGACAAAAAGAAGTCAACACTCAAACAATACAAAGATAAATAATGATTATTTGCTTTATTACAAAGTTACTCTGATAATCACACCTTATATATTGTGAATGACATCAATTATTCATAAATCATGAAAATATTTGCACAATTTGATAAATTGGTAGAGTAGCAAAATTGTTACTTTTTAAAAAATTGCTATAGTAGTTATCAGACTTAAGAAATTGACACTGCAAACATCAGTGAAAAGAGTGAACTATCACACATAGTCAAATAATATTTACACAAATTGGAAGAGCAATTGGGTTTTTGTGCATCATCTCATATCCAAGTAACAATTCAGTTCACAGGAATGAAGGTAATGAAAATGTGGAATTACATATTGAGGCTGGGAGCATTGCTGTCTTTTATTCTGCATTTGCTCTTCTCTTTTTTTTTTTAACCTTTTCCTCTGTTAAGGGATATCCTTGCAATAGAGTCCTACTACACTGGCAGGGTATCTTGGCAAGGGTTTACTAGTGCTGTCATAAAGATTTAGTTTGGCATTAGGTAGAGCAAAGACTTTCTGGGTTTACCCGGAATAAACTCCAGTGTGACTTATTTCTGCCTAAGAAGAGTAATAGCACTCTTTTTCAAAATTTTTAGTAAGTTTTACATAATGCTGTCAATATAAACATCCAAGTTGCTCCTTCACTTCCACAAAGTAAGTAAGTGCCAGTTTAAAAATTTAGAAAGAACCAGGTGCAAGTTGTCAGAAATTTCTGTGTCAAGGGATTTATTTTGTTCAGTAAACAGTGCAGTGCTTTCTTTCAAATACAAGAATTTACATAATCTTTAAAAATATATCAGATTGTGACCTGCAATAGTGGAAGTTAGAAAGGCAAAGGTATTAGTTAAATTATTTTGTGCCTGAAAATATCTCCAAGGTGTATTTTTTGCAGATAATGAGGCTGCTATGGCACAGCAATATATTAAAGGAAACATCTATAGTCAAACAAACAAAAGTATAGTGGAGCTTAATAAAAATCATACAGAGGCAGGAAAAGGAAAGAAAGCTCTAAAATAGGTGTTTCATTGTATGTTACCTTAAGAGTGACATTCTGCTAGAAATCTTGCAAAAGGCTTCATAAAATCTTTTGTTTATTTTTCTTTTAAAAAAGTAAATGCAACATAACTATAGTAATTGCATGTAAAACTGGTTTAATCTAAGGTATACAGGAAAAAAAATTCCAACAAGTTGCACTATTGATACTTATCTAGCATGATACAGGTTTGTTCTTTTCTCATTGGTTTTGCCTTAATCATTGTAGAATAGGAAATTTGTATTTATCAACTTTACTAGTGTTGCTTGCTTTAAAGTAAAATAGAACAAAGCAGTGTCTGCAGAAGAAAGTCATAGAATTGTATGCTTGGAACATCAGTGCAAAGAACACAAGGAACAGTAACTTTTATATTTTTTGAACTTTTGAGAAACTCACTAGCAAAAAAGATTACATACTGTAGGACAAGCTAGATATGACAGATCTTAGGATGAGGTGACTGAGAGGATTATACTATTTCTTGAGACACCATAATTTCTGGAGAGAGAGCACTCTGCACCCCAAAGCAAAAAGTGTGGTGGTTCTTTCAAAATAACTTGGCAGTTACAGACTCTTTTTGTTAAATCCATTATTGCTGACACTAAAGTATTTCCAAAGCAGTTAAGGATTGCTAGAAAATTAAGTCAGCCTGGAAAGGTAGAAGGTGGAAGTTTTCACCTGCAGTACAGGGCAGTGCAGCAGTTACAGTGTAAGGGGGAACTCTGAGGCCAGAGTAAAATGCCAATCCTTTTGCTGTGTACTTGGAAAGACCTGGAATATAGTACTTTGAAATAGGTTCAGCAGTTATACTAATGTAAGCAAAACATATAGTTCTGAAAAAAACCCCATTAGATTACAGCCATAAAGATTACAAGAGGCCTATGATTTCAAAGTATACATTTGATTTTAACTTCCACTCCCTCCACATCATTTTTTTTTTCTTTATGCTTAACCAGGGATCCTCATTTGTAAAATAAGAGATCATTCACTCATCTCAAATCCACAGACAAGGCAAGAAAAACAGAAAACATTCAGACCATAGAAGACCTCTCTTATACAGATCAATCTTTCCTGCAGTTCTTTCTGTCATCAAAAAGACCTTTTGTCAGGACTGCACTTTTTGTTTAATGCAAGAAAGCTGATGAAAAAATCAGACATTTGAAAGAACAAAGGGAATAAAGAACAGCAGAAAGTATTGAAAATCATTTTGAATGCTCACTTCATAAACAAAGCTACAAATGTTCCTCTCTGGTCGATGACTTCAGGGGCTTCTAGCACAAAGAACAACAAATTCTGCTGACTTGTTATGCTTATAGAACAGTGCCAGAATCCCAGTATAGGTTGGTAGAAGAGGGAGATTGATTGACCTGTAGAGCAGCAATACACAGGGAAAAACAAATGTTCTGTATTTGCTGTCCTTGACATATTCAAAATCCCCAATGTTCTGGTTGAGTGAACTCTTGCTAAAATGAGAATGCAACAAATCTGGACAATTCTTACTATTGCTAAAATAATTCATATCTCAGTAGTTGACAGAAAATCAGGCTGTTATGGTTAGTGAAAAAGTTTAGGGCACAATATACAACTTTAAAGACATTTTCCTTGTCTTCATGTATCTATATATGTATATACACACATACATATATACTATGCTATTTTATAATGTCTTATGCCACTGTATACTGCTCCTCATTTAGGACCATCAGAAAACATTTTTTCATTATGCAGAGATATATTAAAAAAAAAAAAAATGGGTAAAGAAAACCCCCTGAAAGCTTTCTTTGAAGAAGTGGTAGTAAGAGAGAGTCCTTGGACAAAGAAGGAAAAAAAAAAAAAAAAAAGAAATCCTGTAACCACTTTTACTCAGAGACTCCTGCTTTTTGAGGTAAAATGATCAAGATCTCCTCTGTGGTATTCCAAGGAAATTTCCTTCTTGTACTGGCTTTTTTGAGAAACAAGGTCAGTCTTTCCATATCTTTTTCTAAATGAAAGAGATCTTTTGCTCACCTACCCAACACTATAGAGCTCCTGAGACTGTTGCATTATTGATGGAGATGTTGCAGACCTGCACCACAGCTTTGCCCTGTTCTTCAGAATGATTTCAAGGCAATCTGTCCTTTGAGTCTAACTGTTCTTTCAGCTCAATCACTTCTTTCTATAAATCCTCAGAAATCTCATGATGGCTTTCTATTACCTGGGAAAAGATAATATTAAAAAAAAAAAAAAAAAGAGAAAAATCAACCAACTAAAAAAACCCCATACCACAAATGAACCAAAATTCTTATACAGTGAGAGATAAATTAATGTCTTCTCCAGAAATATGATCAAGCTCTCAATGAAAAATTTTAAATTCCTGCATAAATCTGTCTTTTGGAAAATATGCATGGCATTTTTCGAAACTGCTGATAAGATGACGTATCTTTAAGGCTCTGTGAAAAATAAAAATCCTGAAGTTTCTCATAACTCAGTTTTTTCTCTTTAGTATCAAATTTTCAAGCACACTTGTTTTGTTGTCTTTTTTTATGCATGTGACCATGAACATTAGTAACCACTGGAGTACCAGTCATGAGAAAAAGGACAAGGTTTACACAGCAGCTTTCTCAGACACTGACCTATGGGTTGTGAATTGCCTTGCAAAGGAATGACCACTCATCCTCACCACTTTCCAGGACTGTTTTAAAACTTTCAAGGTTTCCATTTATTTTTAACATCAAATCAACATGCATTGCAAGTTGCCTGGCAGAAAGAGACAATCTTTTTAACCAAAGTGTCTCTGTGCCACCATGATAAAATCCGTGTAAATATCTATAGTGAACATATGAAAAAAAATATTTTACTGCAAATTATTCCTTATTTTAGAAACCAGCTTCTCTCCAAGGAGATTTTGTATCTATTTTTGCTGAATAACAGCAATCAATATTTTATGGCAAGGCTAAATGTCCATCTTCAGACGGATGTTTTAAGGGCTCCAAGCAGAAAAAAATATACCACTTCTTCAGAAGTCATTCACTGGCATTTTTGGGTGGTTGCATATCTGAATAAAATATGTGATTAAAAATGACCTTGTATTTTGTTTTTCCATCATTAGTATCTTTCTGCTGTGACTACATAGATTTTTTTTTTAAATTTTGGTCTTTATATTCCAATAGTTTTTCTTCTAATTTTAATGTATTCCTGCTTATTCACAGAAGAATAAGTTGCCAGTAAAGTAACTATCTCACTTTTTTTTTACAAAATAACTGAAAAATGAAGGAAATTATGACAGCACTTATGATGTGCTAGCATAATGAAAATAACATCTAAACAAACAACTACCACACACCAGCATGATTACGACTCAAATAATGCAGATGAGAGTTTGCATGTTAAAAAAAAACTATTTTAAATTAAAAATATATATCTTATCTATTAATCTGAAATTAAATATTTACAAGTGTCTGTCTATACACAAAACACCAAATAGAGTTGTGTTCCTTTTTAAGACAGTGAGTGAAATGAGAGCTAGGAAAGCAGGAAATTCATTCTTAATTCATTTGTTAACTTGTTCAACTCACCTTTCATATGCAGAGATGGTTTGAATTCTTATCTGGGTACCGTTGCCTGTGCTCTCTTGAGCATCTTCTCAGAAAACAACTTATTAACAGTTATGATAAATACCCTAGGAAGACTGACAGAAAATGTACACACCACCACTGAGAAAAAATTATTTTCATACAACTTCTAAAATGCACTATTCTCTACCTCCATCTACTGGAGAATTCTTAACAACTAACTGGCTGAAGGTTTTTCTAATTCTTCCTCAATGCGTCTGTTATTTTTAAGGAAAACTAGTTTAGAGGAAAAAAACCACTTCAGGCTATGTCCCTCAAAAATAACATTTTAAGCATAATCATTAGTTCAAAAATTTCTGTTTGAATATAACCATTCTTATAAATATCTAGTTGTAAAAAAAATAGTGACCTATATTAATTAGTAATATTTTTTTTCAAAAAAGACAAATGAAAAGCAAAACAAACAATCAAACAAAACCCCATAGCAACACATCTTAGGCAATAGAGTCCCTAGATACCTTCAGCAGAATTGGTGAACTTCCCTGCATTCCAAGACTTCCATAAATGTGAGTGTCTATCTATATTAGTAGCATATTTAATTCAATAAAGAGTACAACAAAACAAATAGTGCTGAGGCCCTTGGCATCCACATTGCAAGCATTTTCCAGTGTTTTACCTCAACCTGGACACAGGCTGATCCTGTGTGCTGAAAACCCTCCAGCAGATGAAATGACAGCTTTTCCTGGAGAAGTATAATTGAAAAGATGCCCACTGTGTACAATTTGAAAACCCGACGTGGATGGCACTTCAGCACAGAGAGCACAAATGAGCAATTTACTGAAAAATGGACAAACAAGGGGAAAAATGACCCTTCTGTTCTGAACCATGATGTGTAATGCAGCCATGCTAAAAGATACCACTACACAAGCAAAGCTAAGCCACTTGCAATCTATCTTTTGCTTCGTGTCATTTGAAATTCAGGTTTTGTTTCCAAAGAGATCACATGTCAACATGTTTGCAACCAGCTCCCTTAATAAAGCCCAACCACACCACTTTCAGGGTAAAACACGGCATTCACTGCCACCTTGATTTAGTACTATTATTGGAAAAGTTAAAATTAAATCATTGTATGTATTTTGGACAGAGTGCACCACCTGCATTACGTGTCTTCCTAAAGTTCAGACTACAAGCCCACATCCCCTGTTTTCCAAGCAGGGCCTCCAAGATGACAGGACATGAGTACTTTGGAGGAAGGAGTGATATGCTGATTAGCCCAATTGTTATTATGTCAGTTATGATGACTTCCTGTAGAAATTGAATCACTTTTGTAGAAAGGAAACCCAGACTCAGAGAATTAGAAAGAAAT
>WBNO01024435.1:55053-74917 GCA_013400575.1 Peucedramus taeniatus
GGGGGGGAAGGGAAAAGGAAAAAAATGAGAGTCTCTATAAAAAATGAGCAAGGGTTTTGCTTTTAAGACCCATGAAAAAAGTGACTTCTACAGTATGAGGCATATGAAAGCAAGAAAAAAAAATTGTCATTTTTCTTTGAAGAAAAAACAATGTCAGTAATTTAGCTGAGTTTATTTCATTATAAAATATAGAAAACACATTTTAATTGCAAAAACCTAAGGAATAACCACTGATTTATGGTTGATACTGCCTATGGTTTGCACTTTTGCTTACAAAAACCATTTGAATGAAATAGAGGCATATGAAATTATGTAGGAAATACAAGCATATTAGCCAGGTCACATTCCAATTACTCAGAGGCTACTTAATTCACAGAACTTTATGGAGCTGTCAACATGTAGAAAAATTATGTGGCGATTAAAGATCCAATGGAAGAACTGAGGAAAAATTGTCATGTAGAAGTATCAAAATAATGTGTGCTTTACTTTCAAAGGGTTTTTTAGGTTCTTTTTCTGTTCAGGTAATTTACTAACTGTAGGTTACTCCATTGCATATCCTAGAGGCCAGAACCTCCAAATTTCCTAACCAAGTACCTAATCTTAGGACTGGGAACCACTGACTGACCTAATCTCCAAAATCCATTTTCTAAAGGAAGGTGAGAAGCTGGTGTGCTCTGAAATTCCTCTCAGATATTAATTTAGGATATTGACAGAATATTCACTTGGGGCTTAGCAGTCACTCAAGCTTGGGGATTGGAGCTATATCACTACTTCCATTAGAAAATTTGGTTTTAGTCACTATTGGTATGGTTAGTCACATTATAGAAGCACTTAAGGATGTGGAGGATGTCCCAGTATTTATCTTTTGGAGTATGTCCCACTTCTTTTTTTTTTTTTTTTCTATTCTCCATAAAAAACAAGTTTTCAAAAGACCCAAACAAGTTTTGAAAGACCCAAGGTCTTTCAAAAGACCCATTTGAGTACAGGAACATCAATCCTCCAAAAGGAATGATGTCAGAGATGTCAAATGCACCTGCAACAGGCAGTAACAATCACAATTTACTGTTATCCTTTTGTCTGCAGATGCTGTTTTCTTCTATTAGCAAGTACTGCAATTCCTTCACAAATCACTGTGGTCATCTATTGACTCATACTCCTCTAAACCTACAGACATTGCTGTCAATGTACAAAGGCAGAGTGAAGAAAACATCATCAAGCTATAAAAAAAGCAAGAACAGAGGCCATCCTGTTCTCCACCTCTCCTTCCAAACCCTCAGCTTTGATTCGAATTTGAAGGCTATTTAGGAGAAAGCATTTTTCCTCCTTGACAGGCTAGAAAGTAATTTGTGTGATTCATGACTTTTTGGGTGACAAGACACTTTTGAGATGTTTCTGAAGAGCTGATTAATATAATTGGAGATTTCCCTCTCGGTATAAATGGATGAGGAAGTTTAAACTAGATTTATGTTGCTTCTTGAAGGTAGTGTGTAAGCTTACTTCCTCTCTCTTTCTTCTTTATTGGTCTACTTAAATGGAAACGCTGAGAAAGCAAGACCATAATTCAGCAATTCACAAGTCATGGCATACAAATATACTGTGTTCTTACTGTCTTACCAAGTATATTGAGGACTTAGGAGTTCAATAGGAAGGATCCAATATCATCAACCTTATCAAGCATTTACATGAGTCTGAAAATATATTTGGTTCTTACATCAGATGTCATTATGTGTTTATTCTAGCAAATGAACAAAAAAACCAAAAACAAAATCAAACCAAACCAAAACAACTTCAAAAAACCAACCAACTAATCAACCAACCAAAACAAAACAAAAAATCCCCCACACCAACCAACCAACCAACCAATAAAATCATAGCAAAAAACAATAGGAAAACTTTAATTCATCTACCAAAAAGGTGAGAGCTAAAAGACATTCTTTAATTATGCCATTTGAGGAATTACATGCAAATTAATTAAATTATGTGTAAATATTCCTGTATGGCTATTTAGGGATATGAGAGCATTAGAGACCAGAAAGAAATATTTCTCTTAACATAAGAACTGAGAATCTACAATTTAGATTTCATTTAAACTAAAAAGTTCTTCCAGGAGCCTAACTTGTATACTGTAGTAAAGTTATTTAATGATTTGGTTTATCAATTCAGAGGAATAACAATGAGTCTTGTTTTTCTTACTGTCCTTCATTCTGTTTTTAATTGTCACCAAAATTAACAAAATGTCATTCTGTCACAATTAAGCCTCTCAACAATGCCATCTGGTGGAGTTAAAAGTAAATTATTCAGATCTCATGCCTTTGCATCTTAGCTCATATCTTACATTGTACATGAATGCAGACAGCGCGGGGAACAAACAGGAGAAACTGCAGACGCGTGCAGTCACAGGGCTTTGATCTCATTATGATTATAGAGATGTGGTAGGATAGCTCTCCTGACTGGAAGGTTTTAGCTCTCTGTTGGTCAAAGATATGGTTGCAGTCATGATCTGTTATGGGTGGGAGAAGGCCATGAAACATGAAGTTCAATGGGTTAATATACATTCAGGTTCAGTTGGGAACACCCAGGTACTTCCCTTGATTGGCTGAGTTTTACAGTCACTGATGTAACACTGTGGATCATACAAATATGAAAAGTAGTTTGAGATAAAATTTACAGGAATGGAAGTTTTTTAAGAAAACAATATATTAAAATCTCTTTTCCATTATCTCTGTATTATCTCTTGCATCAAATTCCTGAGAGGGTTGTTTGGTCATTTACTCAGCTAAAGAACAGACAGGAAGGGAGTAAGTGATATTATTTGGAGTGCACACAAAAGTCAATGCTTTACTGTACTGGTAATAAAAATGTGAAGAATTAAAAATAGTTAAATATTACATATATAAATCAAAAGTAAGTAACTGCTGACAGTTCTCTAGGAGTGCTGCAATGTTCTTCAGGTACATCACTGCTTCACTACTCTGCCTTAATTAGTTATGTGACAGAACATGGTTTCCTAGTGCTAGATTGCTGGGACTGGGCTGAGAGGATTTAAACCACCTTCTCTGTACGAGTGACAGAACAAGGAATGGTGGTTAGCTCTTGGAAGGAGAAAACACAGTAGTGACAACATATGCACGAGCTAAACATGTGCCAAGCTGAAAATCTAGGAGCCGCGTACCAGGAATATGGATCAGGCAGCCATGAGAAAAACAGTCTAAAAGTAATCTGACATTGTCTGAAAAAGCCAGTATGCTGTTAGATCACAGAAATTAAACTACCAAAAAGCAGAGCAGGCCATCAAAAGTTCTTACTCTCAAATATTAAGGAGATGATAAATCTTAGGCATTAAATGAATAGAGATGCCACATGGGAATGTCTCGATTCCCTCAGGGAAGGTCTCCTAAAAACGTAGATATGACTGATTGTAGAAACTGATTGAGAAAGCACAGATGAAGAAACTGTAGAAACTGATGGAGAAGAATGGATGAAGCTGCTTTCTGCTATTGAAATGAGTACAAAATTTTAGGAGAATTATGATACAAAAGCTAATTTGACAACACCTTTAAAAGATATCTATCAAAAATGTTTTACCATAATTTTAGTAAGCACCATCAAAAAAGAAAAAAAAAATATAGTTTTTTTTTTTTTAATTGTATTTTAGTATATGGTAGGACATGTAACTTTAAAAAGTAAACTCAGAAGAAACAAGAATAAAGCAAAAAGGATTTTTTGCCACTTGTGTCCTTGCAGACTTGTCTTTTGTTCCTAGCTTGACTTCTGCCTGGAAATTCAGTTCCTTTTTCCTCTATTTGGTTTTACATAATCCCTTCTGGTTCCTAGGTATTCCTTCTTTATCACATTTTGATCTTTATTTTCAGCAGTATTTTTGTAGACTTTGTTGTACTGCTCACCTGGGAGATTTCTTGTCTGTTGTCTTTTTAGAGTAATGTAATATACATAGCGTCATACAAATAAAACACCACAGGCTGCAAGAAGTTGAGGTGACTGTTGCACAATAGAGTGGTTTTGTCCTTTCACCTTCCTCAGCTTCATCATACTAAGAAAGCCAAACAGGGCTGGCAAAAAGAAACTGTACAATTTGGATAATGACTATTCAGAGATAGACCTCCTTAGTTAAGGAGACCTTCACCTTCAAGCTCTTTCTGCATGGGGAGCTATTATACAACCATGGAGTCTTTCTTTAATTTTTGCTAGCAATGGCAACAACCATGGGCAGCAAAAAGGGGATTTGACGGTCATCTTGTGAGGGCAGCAGTCCTGAAGACACTGCCTGAGACAGACCAAGACTGCCAAATTTGGCACAACCATAGCAATAATGCCTCACAAGACACAGCCCTGGCTAGCATTGACCAGCAGACTTCAAGGGTAGATGAGGAAAGTTTACCCTACTGAGTCCTGTGAGAGGACACTTTCCCAGTGCTAGGTTGCAAGGAGCAATGGATGTCTTCCCAGGACTGAGCTGGGCTAGTTGTGCATCCCAATCCTCATGCAGGTAAACTCCAGTTAGACAGTGAGTCACTTACTGAAAGGGCTGCAGTAAGGGATGGATAATCTTCAAAAAATTGGAGCAGGAGCAAGATTGCTCCTGCTATGATGAGTTTTTCACAGAAGCCCTGGAAGTCCAACAGACTCAGCCCTGCTTTTTTAGGAGAGGAGAGTTAATACTGTGCTTGAATGACTAAAGCTTGGAGACTACAAGGTTGGGGCAGGCTAAAAGACTGGCTTTTCAAGCAACAGGACAAAAATTTTCTCCTCTTGCAGATGTGCTCATACAGAAGAAGAACTAAGAAGTGGTGACTGATAAGCAGGAACAACTTCCACAAGGAAGTTGTTCATATCAGGGACCAAGTATGATATGACACAAAGGGAAGTCTGGGATGCTGTTTAGAAACTTCTTGCTGCAGGATGAGGAGGGATAGTAGTGAAGGTACCATTTGCTCACTATTTGAGCTGTCTGAGAGGTTTTGCTGTGTGTCAGGGTCTTGCATCCAGGATGTGTGGAGAAAATAATGAGGCGTTGGGCAAGTACTTCTTGCTGCCCATCTCTGTGAGCATTAATAACACCACCAAAGTAATTGTTGAGCATACCAAGGATGAGCATGGGGTTCTGGGTATAAGGAACAGAGGCATAGTTTTTCATATGGGGATGCCCTTGTTTCTGTCAGACATGGGAAAAGAAGCATGTAGGTGCAGCTGAAGTCTGCCAGTAACAGAATCACAGAGAACCACAGAACCATCAGGGTTAGAAAAGAGCTTCAAGGTTGTCCAATCCAACCATCAACCTATCACCACCATAACCACCCCTAAGCCATATAGCCAAGTCCCTCTGTCAGATGCTTCATGAACCCTACCAGAGACAGGGACTTCACTACCTCCCTGGGCAAATTATTCCAATGCCTAACAAACCTTTCAGTGAATATTTTTTTCCCTAGTTTCTAATATGAACCTCCCCGGGTGCAACTTGAGGCCATTTCTTCTTGTCTTTTAAGGTGAGACATGGCAGAAGAGACCAACCCCACTTCACTACAAGCTCCTTTCAGGTAGTTGTACAGAGCAGTGAGGTTCCACCTGGGTGTCGTCTTTTCCAGACTAAACAATCCCAGTTCCATCAGTCCCCATAAGATGTTTTACTTGATCCTTCGTCACCTTTGTTACCCTTCTCTGGACACCGTCCAGCACCTCAATGCCCTTTCTGAAGTGAGCAGCCCAAAACTGAACACAACACTCCATGTGTCCCCTCACCAGTGCTGAGTACAGGGGAGCAGTCACTGCCCTGGTCCTGCTGCCACACTGTTCTTGATAGAGTCCAGGATGCCATTGATCTTCTTCATCACCTGGGCACAGACCGGCTCATGTTCAACTGTGCATCAACCAGCATCCCCAAATTCCTTTCTGTTGAGCAGCTCTCAAGCCACTCTTCCTCAGTGTCGCAGAACTGTATGGTGTTGTCGTGACCCAAGAGAATGATTCATCATTTTGCCTTATTGAACCTCATGCAGTTGTCCTCAGCCCATCAATCCGGGCTGTCAAGATCCCTCTATAAAGCCTTCCTACCCTCAAGCAAATCAACACTCCCATCTAACCTGGTGTCATCTGAGAACTGACCTGTCACCTGTCATCTGTACACTCAATCCCCTCATCCAAATCATCATTAAAGATGTTAAATAGGACAGGTACCAATACTGAGCCCTAGGGAACACCAATACTGACAACCTACTAACTGATTGAGGAGCTGGTATCTTGTGCCAGTCTTTTTGGTCTCAGGATTCTTCCAGAATATTAAATGATAGAACAAGAAGAAAAAGCAAAAAGTCTTTTCAATGAGAGTGATCAAACACTGGAACAGACTGCCTAGAGAGGCTGTGAATTCTTCATTCTTGAAGAATTTGAAAGGATGAAACAACAACATTCAGGTTTGAAATATGCCTTCCTTTTACTGATCTAGGACTGATGTCTCTAGGGCTCCATTTAAACTGGAATTATAATTCTGCCCTCCTCCGAAGAGAAAGGGAAAGTCGGGTGAAACTTGCCAAAATGGAGGAGAGTGACACTGTCTCTATTGAGAGTGACTGAACTTTGAGAGAAGGTTACAGAAGAGTCAACAGTCCAGAGCAGACAGAATTAACAGACAAGTTTAAAAAAGAAAAAAAAAAAATTGGAATTTCAAGCAAATTGCCCTAAATGAGTTTGGGTATGATCTGTCATGCTGCAGTGCTTCAAAAGTGAAAATATCTTAAATGGATTTAGTGAAATTGTAGGGCAACATAATTTAAAAGCTACTTTATACAGTACTGGATGTGGAAAAATCAACTAATTTGATTGTTTACAAAATATTGTTTTTTATTTTGAAAGTATGGAAGTATGAATCTAAAGGAATTGCACAAAACCGTTTTCTACAAAAAAGTTGACTGAATTTAGTAAACTAGGATGAAATAAGCCAAAATCAATAAGGATTTTATTTTTCAGTTTTGTTGTGAAGTTCTTTTCCTCTGAAGGTATGATTGAGAAATGACATGACCACTAGAGGGCAGAGATGGATAACTTTTTAAATACATTAAGCATAATTCCTTCTAGAAATACTATTTTTGTGACAAGTTCATTTGGACTGCAAATGAATTCCTGAGCTAGCTACTAACAAGAAAGGAATGAAAGACAGATTCAAATTCAAACATTCATTTGAATACCATTAATTAGGGTATGTGAGTCAAAATAATTTTAAAAATTACTTGGGACATAATTTAAGATAATTGCAAAATTACTGATGAGACATGCAATCAGTAATGGAACAAGATGATGGGAAGAAAATATATGAGCATTATAAAGCAATTGTGAAAGGAAAAAGTAATGCTAACTGGGGAAAAGAGAAAGTAGTATTTCCATATATCCTGGGGGATGGGGAAAAAATGACATAGATTGTTATGCTTTCTGAAATAAAATATTGTATTGAAAAGTTATATATGGCTTATTTCATAGCTTGTTAGCAGAACATATTCATACTAACTACTTTTACATAGCATATACTTCCAAATAACTTATGTACATACAAATATATAAATTAATGAGTAAATGCTTAACATTGTGTCTTGTTAACTTCATAAAATTTTCTCACATGGTACATTGGAAAGAATATAACCTTTTAATCACATTTAAACATGCACTTATATATCTTATATTAGCTTGTTGATATTGCTTATATTGATTATAAAATGTCTGTAAAAACTAAGGTGACATTGCTAAAATGCATTTTGTAATTGTAAAATTAAATAGTAAAAGTGTGAATTTTCTGTATTGCCATAATAGCTAAGTGGTCTTTTTCTGGCTGAAATTAGGCTCAGGGTTTAAAACATTAAAATGTTCTTTCTTGACCCATTTCAATATTCACTGGAGAACTGTGATTTAATTTAGTTACCTGAACACAAACTATTAATGTTTTATGAGACAACGTAGTCTTTTGGAATAATTCAGAAGGGTTTTACAGTTCTGATGGTCAAATTATAAGAGAGTTGCAACTTTTGGAAAGCATCTGGAGCCCACAAAGGATATACTGGGTAGACATGTGCATTTATGCAAGCAACAGGACCAGCTATGGTGTTACACTCAAAATCTGGTTTATAGATAAAGAGGAAGAACACCTTTCAGATAAGTACCATCAAGAATTTATTGTTAATATAAATAAGATTTTAAGAGTCTAATCAGTTTTAGTCTGCATGTAGTTGTCGTGGAAGAATAAGAAATAATAAAGCAGTTAAACTGTTGTACACACACTTCTTTTATACCCCTCTTCCTGCTCTTATGCTCACCCTTCCCAGCCTCCTTAGAATCCTAAGGCTTCATTTAGGTTGCATTTGAAAGGGTATTGCCATTTTCAGTCTCTGGAGTTCTTTGTCAAGAAAAGTATAACCTTCATGTTGGTAGTTCCTTATCCCTTTCTCTAGGATCCTGTTAGGTTTATTCTTGCATGCTTGTAAAGGCACTTGTAAATCTTTGCTCTTTTCTCACTGGTTTGCACATCTGTATTGCAGCCTAGGGTACTATGGACAGTGCCTTTTACTTATCTTTGATACTGTTGCTCTTTGTTAATTTCAAACCTGTATTTTGCCAGCTGGCTATATGACCTGATGACGTCTGTCAGGGAGCAGAAGGAATGAGTCTGCTTTCCAGGAGAAAGAACATGGAGCCAAGATAACCCCAATGCAGACCCTGCCCTTACGGAGGGGTTGCAGCCCCACAGCAGCAAAAAAGGATGACCAGTGAAGGGCTGGTGCCAGCACCAGGTCTCCCATATAGTCCAAAGATCATTAGAAAAACACAAAGTGAAAATTCACAGCTGAAGTCAACCCAAGAGCTCCATCAGCAAGTCAGGAACATCAGGGGACAGAGCTGGTCAGATGCCCAGGTCCAAGTTGAAATGGAGCTTCTGGGTCCATTTTCAGGGTTTTCCAGGTAAGGCTGGCCCAACCTACTGAAGCTTGATGGTGCTCCCAAAGCCCTGACACTATAATGAAATCTGTAAATCAATGTAAGAAGATGAATTATTGTAGTGGTGTGTGTTTTGTTTGATTTTGCCTCTCTCGCTGTTATATTTTGGGAGGGTTGTAAAGTTATGGTTTGCCCCATGTTACCCCTGTCCCTTCCCCTTATAGTGGTTTTTGTCCAGGTTTTCCTGCCACTCAGGATGTCCATCAACTGCTCACTGCCCCCTTTCCCCCCGTTTCTGCTAAGTCATTCCCAGTTGTCCTGCCCCCCTTTATGTCAATTAAGTTTTCCCTGCCCAGCTTGTTCTCGAGGTTTCTGTGTCAGTCACCTTGTCCCCCGTGTATGGTTTGTTGTGTGGGTTTTCTCCCACCCCTATGTTTTCCCTATTGGTTCAGTTAAACATATCCTTATCCCTGTTGTAACTACCCATTGGCTGCTGTACCCACCTCCCTGAGTCAGAGGTTTGAAAAGCTCTTGCTGAGCCTTGGGTGTGGTCACTTCGTCTTGTCCCTTCAAGGAGATTAAAACTCTTTGGAATACCTTGACGGAGTGTCCGGCTCCTGGCTTTTTTTATCTCGGGACTCTGGTGGCTTTTCTCTGCAGCTGAACCCACGCAGCTGCCCTGACCCACACCGAAGCCTCAGGGGAGGTTTTGGGGCGGCCTCTCATGTGTCTCCCACCGCCACAAAGGGGCGAGCTAGCCGGATTCCTGCCTCGTGGCAGCGAGGAGAAGCCGCAAATTTTGATATCTGCAAGATTTCTAGGGTGAAAATATCCCTTAGAAAAATATATATGTGTTTTTAGAATATTTAAAAACAGACAAGATAAATTTATGGATGTTGACTAATTTGAAGGATTCTGCTTCTATTTATCATTTCCCTGGAAAACAATTTTTTCACATATTGACTAAATAGTTTTCAAGATACAAAAAGTAATAACAAAGTAAGAATGAAAGACATCATGTAGTCCTCAATATCATCAGCTGGTAGCCATATTGTGGGATGAGTAAATTGAGATCTCTGTTGTGCTTATTATGATTCTGAATGCTTTTCCCAGAAGCAAAGTACAGAAATAGGAAAATATGTGGTCTGAATGAAGATACTCAGCTAGTACAGCATGGACAGGATCATTTTATAATCAAGATAAAAAAAAGACAGTTATTGGGGACTCAAAGTTTTGAATCCTTAAGGAGAAAAAAAGGTAGAGTCATAGCAAAAACAAATGTCTTAGGACAGACACTATCTGATTAAATATCTTCTGTGTGTTTTAGTCTGAGATCACCCAGATCATCTAAATACTCACTAAAAGAACAAGAATTATTTTTTTTTCACCCACATCATAAATTGGATAAATACAAATTCATTAATGGAAATAAAATAATCCTGTTTCATATATGATGGCATCTCTTTATATAAGGTTTTTGCTTTCAAGTACATTAATAATGTAATCTATAACAGATTATTCCAACAAGTTTAAATATGTAATGTCCTTGATTAGTTTTTAGAAAATATAAGAAAATACACACAACAGCCAGCTAAAAAAAGGAAAAGGGATGGAATATTCTTGTTGAATTACCCTGAACTCAGATTATTCAGTAGCTTGTATGGCATATGAGTATAATATAATATTTAAAATAAAGAAGTGACATTTAAACTATAATTAACATACTGTAGTCTACAGTTGTATTTATCTGGTACTGTTATTTATCATAGTAAAGAGAAGATCTGGCAGGTCTTAACATCAAAGGCTAATACCTCAATAAAGTGTGAAACCGTTTAAAATGTAATGAAATAAAAACAGTTTGAAAAGCATGCAATAACTAAAAACATAAGACAAGCTTGTATTTCACAATGTCTTTCTAACTGGAGAGTAAAAACCACGTAATTGAAAGGGTATAACTCTTAAATTTATATTTAAACAGCCAAGTTGTATTTTATCATTTATTCTGCTGCAGTATTACAGCGTGTCCTTTTCCAGTTTTTCACAACATTTCAATGATTTAAGACTTCATAGCTATTTAAAAGTAGGTAATGTCAGTTTATCTTTCAAGGCCAGGTTGGATGGGACATTAAAACAACCTGTTCTACTGGAAGGTATCCCTGCTTATGGCTGGGGGGTAGAACTAGATGATTTTTAATGCCCCTTCCAACCCAAACCATTCTATGATTCTGTGAGACTTTCCCATAACCAGTGATTTACCGTGTTTCATAGATTATTGTTATATTGAAAGAATGAAATACGTTAATTTGTTGGATATCATGGTTTAGGATGAAGCAGTGTTTAAAGTTATAAATTTCCCACTCTTAAAGTAGGTTGAGCTTGTAAGTCAAACATCTGCTTGTTGTGGAAAAGATGTTGACCCCTGAAAACAAATTCATGCCAGGGGTCATCAATTTTCAGTTAACACACTCACATGCTTATTACTTTTGGGATCACTAATAATTAAGATGTTAACAGGAATTGATTCCAGATGACCTTTGTGGCATCTTTTCTCTTGGGTTTTGCATGACAGGATAGACTACTGCTTTAACAGTAGCAATACATTTCTTCAGATAGCTGTTGGAATTTTGCCAATAGACCCAGTCAGGATTTGAAACTGATTGGGGTAGGAAACATATAGATGCAAAAGAAGCTGTTCCAAAGTACTTGCAGGTAAATAGAGGAAGGAAAAGCTGCTATTCCTCAGCAATGTATAAGCCAAAAAGGCTATCTAAATACATTTCTTCATTACTTATTGCTCTTTGCGGTATTTCAGTGCTATTTTCATCAATTTTTCATATTATATGTGACCTGTAATAAATTTATGATTTTTTCTTTGATGATACGTTTCCCCTAACCATTTGAAATGTAGATTAAACAATAGAGGGATAAATAATGGTTTTCTAAGCAATTAAATTATAACAGTGTTAACTACACATGGGCTCTGAACAGTCTGAAGGCTGGAGAAGTTTGTACATATTTTAAATGTACCTAAAGTTAAATTCCTTAGATTCATGGGGCTAAAACTAGAAAACTAGTAAACCCAGAATATTTTAGTTTAGTGGATTACAGTTCTCAAGAGGAGGAAAAAAATGCTTCTCCAGTAAGTTAAAATACTGTTTGAATTAGTAAAAATTATCTCAATATTTTGAAATCACTACAAAACAACTCTAAATTTTCAGATGTCCACTGATGGCATTTTATTTGAGATGTACTACCAGGAGAGGGTAGTGTTGAGCTATAAATCTAAGGCAGTCTTGCCTTCACTGAAAGTTGAGTTTTCACTTGAGTTTAGGTACATTATTTTGCATAAGAAAGACTGAAACTTTCCATTTTGACAGACAGTTCAGTGAAGACCAGGACATTTTAATGCTTTCAAATATATTCTATATACTCTCTAATACTTTCAGAATGAATAGAGAATGAAAATATTTCTCTGTTGAATTTCCACCCTTCCAACCCCAAACATTTGAAAATGAGTCATAATAATATGATTGCATATTATCCGCGTGTATGTATATTTAAAAAGGAAATATAATGAGCACCATGGTTTAAAAAAATCATCCAAGTTCTTCTTATCATTTTTTTCACCTGTTGAATAATTTTATTTTAATTTAGGTTTTTATTCAGTTACAAAGGAATTACAGATTATGAATGACAAGTGTTATTTTCTGTGGTGTTGTGCAAAACATGATGCAAAATTAATCATAACAAATTTCTCATATAAATTGGAAAATATGGAAGCATTATTATTGCTGTAGTTCCTATCAGTTCCCCATTCTTTACTTGATAAAACAGTCTGTATCATGGAATTTGTTTACAACCAGGAGAGACCTTTGCTCTGTGCCACCACCTGACTCTCAAGTCAATCATACTGCAACTTAGATCCAGCAGCTTCATGCTGAGGATCTACCATCATGCCATCAGACTTCTGCAGCTTGATCAGTGTCCTTTCTACTAGTGAACAGATTTTTTTGCAGAATTTCCATTTGTATTTCACTGATCTGTACTTAGATTTTTTTCTACTAGTGAACAGATTTTTTTGCAGAATTTCCATTTGTATTTCACTGATCTGTACTTAGAAACCTCCATATGTTATCTCTATGATGCTGGGTAATAACTACAAATGGATGAATAAAACAAGTTTTACATACTTTGAGTATCTCTTAATATTCAGATAATTTGATATCAGTGTTTTGCTGTTTGTTTTTTTTTTCTTCCTTTGTAGGACAAGTGTCAGAGAATAAAAGATGAAAAATAAATTAAAATTGCAAGCTAGTACTGGGAAAGAAGTGATCATGTTCAATGGTAACATATTACTTAACACTCTTTGGTCAATTCCTTGTTTATAAACAATTTTCTATTAAAAAAATCCCAATATATGGATTTATTTCCAATAATTCTGTAGGATCAACAAAAGCTTTGCTAGAAATCTGTGGTTTTTTTTTCCTGTTCACCTCAGCATTAGTCTTAAAGAGGTTTTAGCAGTTGAATCTCAATCAACGTCACCTTGGTAAAAGTGACACAACTGTACAGCAAGAAGGTAACATAGTTAACACATTCATTGTCTTTGCAATCATAGGAACACATCTATGTATACAATACCCTCTCTATATATATATAATTTTAATTACTCACATTGCATTATTTTGATCTGCAGTCAAAAGTTCAGATTCAGACATTCATTGTTATTTATTATAATTTATTTGTTATCTGTATAAATAAGAAATGAGTACATTAATGTTCATGCTCTTGAACAGTTGATATTTCCACAATTAAAAAAAGACGCAGTTAAAAGCTTGCAGCTAGGAAATGCAATTCATATTTATAGGAAATGAAAGAATTAGCATAATGCTGACAGTGTCAAAAGAATAAAAAAAAGTTAATGGAAATATAAAAATAGTTAATGTAAAGGTTTGAAAACAAAATGCGGCAGCATTGTTAGCATCCACTGAGCCAACAGAGATTCACTGATTCTGTGTTGTTTTAATAGAATTGTGCAGTAGATTTAATTAAAGTATATTTGTTTGAGCTTCACTGATTTGTTTGAGCTTTAGTGATTATTCAAAGAATATATGTGTTTATGCTGACTGGCTGTAAAAGATGATCAATACTTTGATAACCAATGTACTGGCATCAGTCCCTTGGATTTCAATACTTGCTTCTTTTGTGGTTTAGAAAATACAATTACTTGAGTATTTTAGAATTAGAACTGATTTTTAGGCAGAAGACCTGTGATCTTCAAATTAGGCTCTATAAATATTTATTATTTGGTCCATGTTTTAGCTGGAAGTTCACTCAAAGTGTCCACTGCTTTGATAGTTATCCTTTGATAATCAAAATACTTTCTTTAAGATGGCCTTAATAATAAAGCGCATTTCCAAAATGATATACTAAATGTCACAGAAGTGCAGGCAGTTTTTTTAAAGGGTGTAAACTGATGGCTCAGTGGATTTGATTATCTGTTTTGCACACTTTTTTTACTGGCTTTGACTAGAATGAAAATAATTTTTTTCACATTAGCTAGTACAGGTCTGTGTTTTGGATTTGTGCTGAAAACTGTGCTGATAACACAGGGATGTTTCCACTACTGCAGAGCAGTACTTACACAGAGACAAGGCTTTTTCTGCTTCTCACATCACTGCAACAGCAAGAAGTCTGGGGTGCATGAGAAGCTGGGAAGGAGCACAGCCAAGAAAGCTGACCCAAACTCTCCAAAGGCATATTCCATACCATACAGTGCCAGGCTGGAAGATATAACCAAGGGCAAGGTTGGCCAGAGGAGCTACTGCTCAGGGGCCAGCTGTGGATCAGTTGGTTGGTGGTGAGCAGTGGTTTTAATTAACATCACTTGTCTTCCTTGAGGTTTATTTGTTTCCCTTTTTTATTTTTGTTTTCATTAAAATGTACTATTATCATTATTATCATAACTGTCATTCTTCTTATTGTTGTTATAATTATTAATACCTATAAATATTTAATTTCAATAATTAAACTGTTCTCTCAGCCCACAATTTTTCTTTCCAATTTTCTTACCCCCATCCTGTTGGGACAAGGAATGAACAAGTGGCTGTATGGTGCTTAGTAGCTGGTTGGAGTTAAACCTTAACAGATTGGAACAAAAAATATCATGTAAAACAGAACTAATGGCCCACATTCTCATCCTAAAAAGGTACTTTTCAAAACTGGATTAGGTCATTATTTTAAATTGTATTGGAATCACTGTCTGTTTAACTCCAGACAATGCATAAATATTACAAATTAATCAAGGATTGGTCTAAAGGCCTGACTGAATAATAGTACTTTTAAAAAGAGCATGTAGTTATAATAGTTGCCATTAAATAAGCTTATTAATATATTGGGATTTCTCTAAGCTAACATCAGATGACTTGTTTAGTATGAATTGTGCTACTTCAACATGGTATTGATGAGATTTTACACTATGTTTTAAGATAATTAAAGTATCATTTATATTTCTTTCCACAGTAACAACAATACCATTGTACATGGCTTTGAATAAGACCAATTACATGCTAATTATAATGTTTTGAGATATAGTAATCCAGTTCTGAGAATTGTTTTAAAGTGATATGCCTTAACATTCTCAACCAAACAGAATTTGGATTCCCAAAGCATTTCTCAGAATCACAGAACCACCGAAGCTGGAAGGGATCTGCTTAGATAATCTAGTCCACCCTCTGTGGCTCAGGCAGGGTCAGCTACAGCAGTGGGACCAGGAACAGGTCCAATCAGGATTTGTGTATCTCTGCAGATGGAGACCCTACAACCTGTGTCTGCAACCTACTTCATGATTTAGTCATTGCAACATCAAGATGCCAATTTTGTGCATAGTAGGCCTCTGAAAGATGTAAAATGTCAATGAAAAAACCAAGTTTATCTTTGGCAAAAATATGGTCATCGTTTACACAGAAAAATTCCAAATAAGAAAAATATTTTCAGTACTAAAGATAGATATTTATTTTTCTAACTAAGACAGATTATATGCAATAAAGAGCAGTGCTCTCTAAATTGAAAAATATGGTTCATTCTGAAACTCTTTTTCTTATTGCTTCAAACCAAATCCGACTGCAACCTGAAAACAGAGGGGGAAAAAGAATATTTATTCAGTCAGGTTAGACTACATATTGTATTAATTCACTATTCACATTCTTAGTTATTAATTGGACTGAGATAGTGACTACAGTGCTGTAAGTGATGGTCATGAAAAAATCTATCCCTGATGTCATGCAGAATACCAGTCCCAGCTACTGACTCAGTAGCTGTCCTATGGAGAAGCTCACTCCTGCTGATGGTCTGTGAGTCAGTGAAATCCATATGGCTTTTCACAGGTGCCAGTAGATGGTCAGTTGTTGTTACACCTTTCAGTCAGATAAAGATTTATGGAAAACTCAGAAAATTTATTCAGAGATTGTCCTTACTATGGGCTCTAGACAAAGCTGCTTTGTCTATAAAATTCCACATAAAAATGAGGCCAACTAGTTGCAAAGGTTAAGTGTTCAGAAAACACTTTATTCATAGGAAAGCTATATAGCAAGTAGAGTGTAGGGCAATAGATTTTTGAAAGCAGAAATAATGTATATAGTCCTGCTTTTTGTATCCGTTATTGTCATTGAGAAAAAAAGTAAAGGTGTGCAACAACATGATCACAGCTGGTGAGGTGAACTCTCTCAATACAGTCACTACCCTATTCTCATCTTCTTTAAAAGAAGAAAGAACAGAAAGTTCACTCTTCCTGACCTACTTTCTGCATCTTTTTTCAGTGGACATATTCCTGCTCCTGTCCTCATCCCTCACCCCTGAGGACACTAAATTGAATTTTTCTTTCTTCAGCCTAAAGAGGATTTTCTTCTCTTTTACAGAAGAGAAAATATTTGATTCTGCTGTACTAATGTTCTTCTTGGTCCATGTAAGAAATCCCAATATCTGAACCACAAACAACAGTCCAAGGTAAGATGCAGTGTTATATGAATAAAAATTCCTATTCTTACCTCAAAAGTGAAAACAAAGGTTCATTTGGTCTGCATTATTTGACAGCATAAAAGCAAAGTAGGAGTCCACATCTGCCCAATAAAAAGTAATGCTAAATAAAGTCGTATAAACCCATTCCTCTTTTGGAAAGAGAACCATGTGAGTCTGAAGTCATGCCATGAAAATTACTAGGCAAGCTATTGATATAACATGCTGAAGTGATTAAAAAACAGCTCTCCATGATGTCAGCATTTTTTATACACCTCAGGTATATATGTTTTTAGGAGAAATCTGACATATCTTCTAAAAACAATGAGCTTAGATATAACAATACACTTTCTTGAATAAATGGAAATTTGCTTTAAACTCCTAATTTTTTTTTTTTTTTAATTTAGGAAATGGTATACTCCTTACTCTGTTGATTGTATTTTTTCTACATGTTTTTCTTTTTATAGTGAGTAACATGAACCTTACATTTTTTTTAAGTTGCTTTCTAAAAATAAATGTCTGTTTCAAAATAGAAGCCAAAAATGAGATCATTGGCAGATGAGGGTTTGTGTCTTCTTCCCACTTTGACAGAAGGGCTGAAGTGGGTTGATAACTAGTAGCTTGAATTTATCTAATGTGCTCTATTTGCTCTGTGATAATAGTGTGAGTGGAGACAAGGAGTATGGCTACGTGGCAGATTAGTAAGCTAAGAAAATATACTCAAGGAGGTAACTGCATGTAACAGCACAGATCTGTCACACCTTTCCTGAGTTGTATCTGTGGTCAGGTGTATTCAGATTTTCACAGCTTGTGTTCTCCCAATTAGAGCCATACTCTTGCAGTCTTTACTCATCCATGCACCAAGGAACAGTGAATTTTCCTACAGGCTTTAGGGAAGTAAAGCCAAAATAAGGAGTTTGGGGTTCTTTTTCCAGTTCTACCACTTCCTGAGAAGTCTGACTTCATGGATATGGTACAAAAGAGGAAATGGCCATTATGGATTTAGAGCTGGGGAGCTTTATTATATTTCTGTGTTGTGAGTTAGCCACCTAGACAGTTAAGCATCACACAGCCACCTGTGCACTTCCAATCCTCAGTGGGACGAGGAAGAGAATAGAAAGAGCAAAAGAGAAAAAAGACAAACACTCACAGCTCAATAAAGGAAGGAAAGAGAGGGGGGAAAGTATGAAAAAGTGGTCATTCATCACCTCACATGAGTAGGCCAGTGCCCATTTTCTCCCTGAGCAACAGGTACTTTCCCAAAAATGCCCCTCTCCTTACTTTTTCTTGCTGAGTATCATACTGCATGGAACGGTGTATCCTCTTGGTCAGTTTGGGTCAACTGCCTTGCTTCTGTCCCTTCTCAATTTCTTGCCTACTCCCAACTACCCATGGAGGGGCAGAGTTGGAATAACAGGAAGTCTTTATATGGTACAAGTACTTCTCAGAAGTAGTAAAAACACTGTCATGTTATCAACACTGGTTTAGTCACAAATCTACAATATAATACTGTACACACTGCTGTGAACATCAACTCCATCCCAGACAGATCCAGCATACACTGGTACCTGCCAGCTTTTAAGTCCTAGAAACACAGTGAATTACAGCGACTTCCAGAATAGTGCATTCCAAAGATTGTCATCTTACAGCAGACAAAACAAATTAACCCAAATATGCCCATACATTAAAAAAAAAACAAAAAAAAGGACAATAGGTCAACGAACTTGGATTTAATGAACTTTTGGACTGAAAATTATCTCGCATCAATCCTGCATTGGGAAGTCAGAGTGGTGAGAAGCATGTTACCAGCCATCAAGATCCACTACTCTGTTGAACACTGCCTATGACTTTACAGATCCCAAGTGTCCTAGGACAGGTGTGCTCTCTTGCTTCAGCTCCTATATGATGTGTTCAAAGCTGGAGTTCAGAACGCAGTGCCTTTGTAAAGGGTACACATTTTAAGAAAAAAAGATAAAATCTTTTTCAAAGCAGTGCTTAAATACTAATTCACTACTTCATTAAACTGATGCTGGGTCTGTGAATCTTGCTGTGTATATAGAATCCTCAAGACAAAGAAATCAATGCTATGGCTCTTTGCAATCTAGCAAAATACGGAACTTGATTGGCTACTGCAGACTTTACTCTCAAGGTGTTTTTCCAAGTTGCCTGATATAATCTATTTTAGCTGGATTTGGTGGAATAGCAGTAACATGTAATGTGCAATTAGGTTAGGCACAGGCCCACATTATCATGTGTAGACTTAGGCATAGTCAGCATGTAGAAACTTATTTGTGTTTAATAGGATACTAATGTTAAATATCAATGCATTATTCATAGGCAAAAGGAAAGAAAATTGTTTTACACAGCAGTTTCAATATTTCATGTTTTCTTACTCATGTTTATTGAAAAAGAATTTAAAAAAGGAGGTTTTTAACACCAAAAAAATAAATGTAAACATATGCAAATGATATCCTCTGTTCTGATTATTGATTACTGCACACCCAGTGGTTATTTCTACTACTCTACAGAAGAAAAAATATTCCATTACTAATTTCAAAAGATTTACACAATTCTTTTATCTTTGGGCTTCATCAGCTATTCATACTGAAGCTATNTTTAAATTTTATTCGGGCTAGGCAGTCAGCTGCTCTCAGGCCTGAAAGTCAGAAAATCTGACTGTACTTCAATTGGAATATTTGTAAGTATAATTTGAAGCTGACTGCTCAGAGGTGCAGTTGGTAATTAATTGGCTGACTGTAACACATGGTTTAAAAAAAAAAGGTAAGTAAAACATAGCTAACACATATTAACTTAAAATAATTTTTTAAATGGATATTGACTGGAAGCCCAAAGTAATCATAAAAGAAGTTAAAGTCCATAGAAGTCCAGGCAAATTCTATTGGTTTCACACTGGGTT
>WBNO01024436.1:0-22766 GCA_013400575.1 Peucedramus taeniatus
ATGATAAGAGAAGTTTTATTGATGTTATTGTTTGTTGTTTGGGCGCCCTCTGTTTCTCCACCCTGGTAATGTTGTCATCGGACAGCCTTGGCTGTCGGGGAAGGATGACCTCCAATCAAGTTGTAAGAAACTTGCAAGAAAGTAGTCTCCGCAAATGGACAACGAAGAGGAAGTTGACTGACAGACTTTGGGAGGGGCCAGGGTTGGCTGATACAATGCCAGGGGTATAAAAGGCAGGGCAGCCATTTTGTGAACAAGCTTGTGGCAGCTGGTCACAAACTCCCAGCACGCTGTTATTTTTTCCTTATTCAGACCTTTGTTTTATTTTGTTAAAATTTAATAAACCTTTAAAATTTTTTAAACTGAGGGTCGTTTCTCACAACTCCTTTGTCTCACTTGAAGCTAGGTCTGCCCTGTATCTGCCAGCATGTGCAATCAAAAGCTGAAGAAGAGTACTACCTGCCCAAAGTACCTGAACATCAGCTTTCCAGTGTTGCATACAGGAGTCAGGAGCAAAACTTCAGCTGTGTTTTTAGTTACTAGTCCAAATAAAGACAAGTCTAGAGAAAGGAAATTCTTTAGGGGCAGGATCCCTTTTTTTTTTTTTCTTTTTGTTTGCAGAGTGCTTAGTAGAGTAGACATCTGTTCCATGGCTGGACTTGCTCAATTCTTAAAGAACACAAACAGTAATTAACGATACACTTCATAACTGTATCACTACTGAAATACATCTAAGAAACTATTGCAGCAACAATTATTTAACTGCATACAGTAATATTGCATCTGGGATGAAACAGAAGCATTGGCTCAACATTGCTAGAATATAGCACTGAGTATCTATTAAAGTCAGGGAGGTCTGAAATTGTCACTCTCAGGAATGTGCATCATCCATTAAGTTACCAATATATCAATGTCTTCAGTACCTCAGTCCAAAATACTGAACTTAAAATCTCACCCAGCTTGTAGGTGACAACAGGTTAATTTTTTAGATTCTATAATTGCAATGCCTTTATCACTGCAGTTATACAAATATTTCTTTCACTTTAGTGATTAATTATGTTAAACCAGAGAAAATAGATTTCTTTCACTAGTAGTGAGAGAACAGTTTACATGTATGCCAGTTATTAATACAACACTCTTTCCACTAATACCCATGTTCTTGTGCTGGTTTTGGCTGGGGTAGAATTAATTGTCTTCACAGTGGCCAGTAGGGGGCTGTGTTTTCGATTTGTGCTGACCACAGGGTTGATAATACTGAAATGTTTTTGTTATTGATGAGCAGGGCTTGCATAGAGCCAAGGCCTTTACTGTTTTTCCTACTGCCGTGCTGGCAAAGGGGATTGGCGGTACATGGGAGGTTGGGAGGAGACAACCGGGACACGTAACCACAACTGACCAAAGGGATATTCCAGACCATATGACATCATGCTCAGTATAGAAAATGGAAGGAAGAAGGAGGAAGGAATGATGTAGCAATGGTGTTTGTCTTTCCAAGTAACCATTATGCATGATGGGGCCCTGCTCTCCTGGAGATGGTTGAACACCTGCCTGCCCATGGGAAGCAGTGACTTAATTCCTTGTTTTGCTTTGCTTTGCTTGTATGTGCAGCTTTTGCTTTCCCTATTAAATTGTCTTTATCTCAACCCATGAGTTTTTCTGGTTTTTACTCTTCCAGTTCTCTACCTGATCCCACTGGTGGGGGAGTGAACGAGCAGCTGAGTGGGGCTTGGCTTCTGGCTGGGGTTAAACCATGACATTGTTATTCTACTTTAAAGCTTGAGTTAGAGAATTATTGCAAAAGAACTCCAAAGGGAATGAAAGAAGACACACAAGATAAAAAAAGTTAGTCTTGTGACTCTTCTTCATATATTACACTATTATTTTCTGAAATATATTTCTAATGGGGCTGGGGTAAGGAAGGAGAGTTAAGCAGTGAGCTAAGTGCCAGCCCAAAAATATGTGCAGGTCCTCACATGACAGCTCTTTGCATTTCCCCAGCTGGCTTCAGCACTTCTGGGAGGAGGACAAGCATGGGCTAGCACACTGCCAGGACTGCTAGTCATGCTGCAGGTGAGAAGCAGTAACCATTTTGAGGGACAGAAACATCACAGCTGGCTACCAGCTGCTTAAGCACAAATCAATACTAATACTATTTGTAAACCCGACTGTAAATGACACTGAAAAACCAACAGCCATAAAAATGGCAGAATGGAAAAAAACCTGAGGAGAGTGATCGTTACAGTCTTGACATCAGTGGTAACTGTGGAAAACCAAAAAGTGACAGATTCCTGATTGCTACCTTTGAGAAGTCCTCTGGCCAACAAACTTTGGTGCAACAGCCTCCCCCAAGACACTGTGTCAAAGTCCAAAGGCTCTCTGAGAGATGGCTCCCTCATGGGGAAAGACAGCTATGGTGAGAAAACATTGTGCTCCTACAAGAAACTCCAAGTGTGACAAAGAAAATCTTTCAGCAGTTGTACCTGAGAAATCTTGTGCAAATAAAATGACCTGTGCAATAAACAATTTTTAATCTTTCTACTGTCAGCAAGCTAAACAATTAAATTTGGTACACTACTTACTAGAAAGTAAAACAACTTGCATTTCCACACCATTCAGCTGCCCATCATATTAAATGGTAGGCATGATGTGTCCTTCAAAGCAGACTACTTGCTATTGAAGGCAGAGCTTTTAATGAGTCTAAGAACTCCTTTTGCTTTACTTTTAATCCAAGACACTGTCTCTAATATGACACACCATCTCTGAAAAGAAGGGAGAAAACAATATATTCATCATATTGCTTTTAGTGGCTTTCATAAAAGGATGCAAAAGCAGAAAATGAAATAATTTTACTTTGTCCTTACCAAATAACCCACTAATGAGCTTATTTATCTACAGCTCTTTGCCTAAATGTGAAAAGGCAAACCCTGGGTAGCCCATGTGCATATAGCACATTTTTTTATTTGCCTTCCTTCTGAAAGAAAGAACTGTGAAAGAAAAAACTATCTCTAATCCAGCAGACTGATGCCAGAACAATCCTGTCTACATGGCCGTCCCACTTAGAAGAGATCTAGTAAAGATGTTATAGGATGACTCAAATGACTAATCCAATTTTTAAAAAGGATTTGGCCTGGAGGGAACTGAGACGGTGGCTTAGTTTTATCAATGGCTTTGGTATTTGATCCAACTTAGCTCAAAGCTACACAATCAAAACATTAACTCCAACATGGGGGAAGATACAGAAGCACCACGTGAGATTACATACAACATGAAATCCTACTCTGAAAAAAGCCCCAAAACTTCCCTCCCTCAATTCAAAGTGAAATGCTGGAATTGTATGTAGAAGAATAAAGATTTTACTACATTGACAGATTATTTGCTTAAGAATGCTTTGAAAACAGATTATCAAAAGAAGCCTACACGTCTTGGTTTGAAAGACAGGCGTCTGCTAACAAGGTAGGAGCCTCCCTTGGAATGGAAAATGTAAACCCCCTCCCTCTGAATTATTATAATTTTGAAATTAAGGGGCTTTCAGGCAAAGATATGAGGATATGAATAACAGTTCTTTACTAATATGTGTAAATTAAAAAGACCCTACAACTTAATAGGAAAATAAAAAATAAAATGCAGTAGTAGAACACTGACAGAGTCAAAATACAACCTGACATCTTGTTGGTCAGGGTGTTGGTAGCAGTCAAATTAAATGGTGGCTGCAGTCCTCCTGGAGTGACAGATGTGTGTTCTGTTGAAGCAGTGATCCTGTAGAAGGGTGTAGTTTTTCTCTGAAGGTCTAGTGGTGGTGTAGATGGGTCTTGCCTTCCTCTAGGAATCCAGTGGAAAAAGGCTGCTTGTGGTATTCTACAGCTCATATTATATCCAGGTAGGAATGCTTGGCTCCTCCCCCTGGGCGGAGCATGTCACAATGGGATGATGTAATTTTATCAGCCATGCAGTGAGACTCAGTGGCCCATTAACAAAACATATCCCCCTGGAAGGAGGATGGGTCGTGGAAGAGATAAAGAACACTGCCCCACCTGGTTTTAACAGATGGTAATAGATAACATACTTTTTGGTCACATCTTGCATTGCAATCTAAGACACTACATAAAGATTTTGAAAATTCTTTATATTTTCTGACCATGATTTAGAATGGAAAGCAGCATAATGGGAATTTGCTTGACATTAAAAACAGAGTTCCCCAGTAAAAATTATAACTGTATAAAATAAATGCCACAGGGGAAAAGTAGCATTACAGTAACTAATGTAGGAATGACTTGCTACTTTAAAATCTGGTTTTACATTTTTAAACAGGAAAAAGCAAGTCACCTTTAGTATCAAAGGCAAAACAATGAAGTCACTTGTTTTTCAGTAATTGCCAACGCAATAGTTTTCAAGAAAAGGCTTTTTAATTCAAAGATTATATGCTTCTTGATGGTGGAAAACTATTTTAACAAAGTTATTTTTTCCATAATGAAAGTTAGAAGTATAAAAATAAAATATATCAAATTTTAATTCCTTTACTACTGGGGATGTGCGTATAGATATGTGAAAATGGCTGTAATGCTTTTAGAAACTGTAACCTAACAACAGTTAAATCTAGTGAAGTTTATTTTTTATTTCATTGACCATTGGTCAAAAACAAACAAGCAAAAAAAAAAAAAAAACCAAACAAACCCAAAACCACCTCCAAAATAAAATACTAGTATCCTATACATCTAGGTTCATAAATTATGCTATTCTACAATCTTCAGTTCACAATTGAATCATATTCTAATCTACACAATTCAGAGATCACACAAAAATAGAAGTCTTTCCTAGAGATTTTGGAAACTTGAATAATTTTCATCTGGTGGTGTCAGAGACTGAAATGTTGTAGTTCATGGCTTAAACATTGCCATAAAAGACTTTTGCCCATTTTGGCAAAAGTATAAAACGAAGCTGCACCAACAAAGCCTGCCTCACCCTGAATGGGCCTCCTGACTGAAACCCTGAACTGTGAGTTAAGCCACCTAAGATAACTTGAGATAGGATAAAGTGACACATTTGTTCAATCATCTCAGGTCTAGGAAGAAACAGATAAGGCTGGGAGAGCATCCATGGGAGGGCCATGCCCAGCAGCTGTCATGAAAATCATCCCTTGCTGGATTCAGTCTGGGGGAGGCCATAGGCCTCAGGCTTATTTCTTGCTGCCAGGTTTGCACAGACTCCCCCTCCCCAAACAAGGGGGGAAGATAAAGAGGGTTTTGGGTGTGTGGCACAACCTCTGGTCAGAGGCAGTGAATACCCATCCTCCCTTACACAAACTGGCTCAGTTGTAAAAACCTCCCCCCTACCTTGGGAAAGCTGCATCCACAGGACATTGATGTGAGGGGCAGCTGAAGAGGTATCATAATCCATCAAAGATCCCCGAAGTGCTCCCCACACTTATTCCTGAAGCCTTGTACCAAAGCACTGCATGTGATGCAAAATTATGCAACCAATCCAGTCTTGAAAGAAAGTGTCAAACTAGCCCTCCTGCAGGGGAGGTGCCTGGGCGTTCCCACCTGGCCCAAATGTATATTAATCCATTGAATTCTATGCCTTTCAGCAGGGGTCCCTCACCACCAAGAAGACCAGATGGAGGGAAGCAACAAGATGTTGTCATAAACCATAGAGGGGTGATACATTTCTACTTAATCTGTCTCTGTCACTCTTCATGTCCCTCTCCACCTCTTCTTCTATTTCTTTCTTTTTCTTTCTCTCTCATTTACTGTTAAATAAAATATATCTCTTTTTTTGGTATCAACACTTAACCTCGTTTGGTTTTAATCTCATTTTGGGGAATATTTGAACCTAACGTTTCTATCTGCAATCCACAGAGAGCTCACTTTGCTCCCCTATAATTAGCAGATCGTAACAGGTGCTTTCAAAATTTACATTGATTTAATTAATATATAAACAATTAATGATGGTGTTAGAATGCAGTGTCAAATGTCGCTCAGTTTTAAAAAGCTACCAGTGTTAATGGACATGATAAATGTCTATTTTTTTAATAATGCCATATTTAAGATCTGATTAGACTCATCACGCATACATCTGCAAATTGGTGTACACAGACATAGGAAGAGCATACATAGCAAATTTATTTATCCAGATCTACAAGGACTGTAATCACACCTGTGCATGTTGAGTGCCTTCAAAATGCTCATGCTGCTGGAAAAGTATTAAATTATTCCATTGACAATGTGCATTTCAGTTCTAGAGTCGCCCCCGAAAAATCTACAAGTTTTGGTGTGCAGCACCTCCAGTGTGAATGTTTCACTGGGTCATGTTACACCACACTACTATGCAAGCAACAAACTATAGTTTTCCCTTGAAA
Source organism: Peucedramus taeniatus (assembly GCA_013400575.1). Taxonomy (NCBI): domain Eukaryota; kingdom Metazoa; phylum Chordata; class Aves; order Passeriformes; family Fringillidae; genus Peucedramus; species Peucedramus taeniatus. Next base: position 6,356 of record WBNO01024436.1, read on the forward strand.
ATCACTGACAAGACCTAAACAGATCTTTAAATGTATCTATTCTGTTACCAGTTTCATGAGACAACCACTCCAAACTACGCTTTTCACTTTTTAAAAAATTTTTAATTTAAATTCTCATGGCCTTTGTGAAAAAGATAAACAAGATTGTGTAGAAAGCATTTGTCATTTTTTTGCTCTAGTCTGCCAATAAAATGAATGTTTTGGAGGCTAAGCCAAATGTGATTTCTTTTTTTATTAGAATTTCCAGTTATTTGAACCAGGCAATTTAAAATAAGGTATCAGCTAGATGAACTTATATAGTCTGCACACATTAACTTGGCATTTTAACTGTTCAAATAAAGTGTAAAAATTAAGTCATGGAAAGAGGCTGGAAAGGTTGAAACATGTCCTTGTGTTGTGGTTTCACCCAAGCTGGCACCCAAGTACCATGCAGCTTCTCACTCACTTCCCCCACCAGTAGAATCAGGGAGAGAATTGGAAAGGTAAAAGCTAGAAAATTCATGGGTTGAGATAAAGACAGTTTAATAGAGAAAGCAGGGCCCCATCACTGTCGCCGTTGAGCAAGAAATGACATAAACTCACCAGAAGGCTGGTTGCACAACAGCAGCTTTAATATGAAAACTCTCCTCTTTTATAGACAACTTCGACACATTCTACTTGATTGGCTAATTAACACAAACGTCTTTCTCACAAACAGTCCTTGAGTAGAACAGAAAAACAGAGTAAGAAAACACCACTTGCAGGTTGTTTATACTAACAAGTTATCATCGTTTCTCTAAAACTCCCTAAAAAGTCTCACAAGTCCACTGTGAGAAAACGAATCTCATTTTCTCGTTCTCTGACCAGGCTGTCACATCCACACATCACATGTAACAGTTACTTGGGTAGACAAATGCCATCACTAAAAATGTCCTCGGCCTTCCTCCTTCCTTCCACTTTCTATACTGAGCATGATGTCATATGGTCTGGAATATCCTTTTGGTCAGTTGGGATTCCCTGTCCCGGTTGTCTCCTCCCAACCTCCCATGTATGGCCAATCCCCTTGCCAGCACGGCAGTAGGAAAAGCAGTAAAGGCCTTGGCTCTGTGCAAGCCCTGCTCATCAATAACAAAAACATTTCAGTATTATCAACCCTGTGGTCAGCATAAATCCAAAACACAACCCCATACTGGCCACTGTGAAGAAAATTAATTCTACCCCAGCCAAAACCAGAGCACTGTTTCAAAGGTGACTTGCAAAATTGCAAAATTGGACAGGTAATTTATTTTTAATTATGTGCTTACAAAGACTTGGAAAAGCTCTGGGAGCTACTTTCTGGTTTTAGTCTACCAGTTCTTGTCTTCCCTGTTTGGATGGAAATCCTTTTAGCAAGACCTGGATTTCTTTCAGATGCAAGAGAGAACCATCTGACTAGATTCTTCATAAGCTTCAAGCTGAAAAAGTATTTCATAGTCTTTAAAATAAAATTACTTCCTTTTTCTCCAAAACAATTTTTACTTTTTCAATATCTACACTGTGCTGCTACTCTCTAGCTGTCCACAAGGTTTTCCCAGTAGACAGGATCTTACTGCCTGCAGTGAACAAGTACCCGCAAGAACACGAGAGCTGACAATGTACTGTCTTTGGTCAAATCTATGTGTGTGAGCTCTAAACAAAACTTGTCCACCCTGTTGGAACTAAATAGACAATCTGGATAGACTTTCTGATGTGCAGCAATACATGTAGTCTTTGCCATGGGAGGAACAGTTATACAACAAGCTACCAGCTACCAGCTTGTTGTTAAAAAAAATCACTGGGGTTTTATCAGCTATGAAACATCTATCTGTCATCTAATTTATATATCATGCTAATAGGTTCCAAACTGATTAGTTGAATTGAGAAACACATAATGACTGACTAAGTGAATCTTGCTCTTTTAGAAAGGTAAGGTAAGGTAAGGTAAGGTAGAAGAGATTGAGGGAGGGATAGGAAAAGAGAAAAAACAAACATATTTAAGAATACCTATGCATATTTTTGGTAGACAGGACATTGTCAATTTTTCCCCTGTTTGATATTCTTCAAATAAAGCCATTGCTCAGTCTTAGTCCTGCTCATTATTGTCTTCTGTGTGATTTACAAACACCAAGGAACCTAGGCCTTTATATGGTTTCTAGATTCTTTCATATTTTAGACATGCAGAAGTCTCCGTTTCCTCCAGGTTACTGGGAGGTAATATTGGGTGATTTAGCAGCAAGCAGGCAACACTACATCATTGCTGTGATAGAAATGGGGAACCTGAGAGGGCAAGAAATAAGAGTCATCCTAGAGCAATCTAACCTTCTTCATAAAAATCCTTAAACAGATGATATGTAAATATCCAACTCTTTTTTCCTGTTTTGAGGGTCATCGGGCTAGGTTTACATGCTTAGCTCTCAGACAATAAAGTTGAACCTCCGATGCCTAAAGATTTTTGCTTTTTATACATTTTATATATATTTGTAGCTTTGTAGACTGTTAATACATGGTTATATAGCTCCTAGTATTTTTCCTACCCTTTCTCTTAGATTTTAGAATAATAAGCTAACCCTTCGACCATTCCTGAAATTCTGTTTAGTCTTATTCTCAAGAAAAGAACCTCTAACAAGGACATTTTGTTTTTCAACCAGAATCTGAAAAGATATAACAAGAAATAGGGCAAAGAAGCCCCTGGAACAATTCCAAGGGGCAGACCCAAGGGCGGGTTACTGGGGTAACTGATTTCCTATTGGATGTATTGGCTAGATATACTAATTAACTAACCTTATAAAAACCGTAGTAATTCTTTATCACTCATGCACATACCCACGTTTTGTGCACCTGAAAGCTTTCATTAAAGATCTGCTTTTTATCTTACCATTTTAACACTTGTTGCAAGGTTTTGTCCTTTTGTTCTTCGGCAACACCCCCTGGAAACTGTATGTATCTGAGGGATGGAGGGGGGAAAAGTGGATAAAGGAAAAATAGGGACAGAAAAAATATGTCTGCATAAAAAATTTAAGAGGCAAGAAAGCAAGCAAAAGAAGAGAACTGTTTTGAAATTGTGATATAAAATTTTAGGCATGCATTTTGACCAGTCTGATTTACTTATGAACACACATGCCCCACTCAAAAAAAACTAAAATCGTTATAAAAATCCAGGTTTCAGTGCTGCTTGGGGTTTTTCTATGCTTGAAATTTTGATGTATTCCCAGATGGAATGGGTTTTCTTTGCTATAATTTTGTGAGATATTCTAAAAATACTCCCAGTATATTGTTCAAATATTCTTTAGACAGTTTTAGAATTAAGTTTGCTTTAGGTAAATAAGACCATTTGCCTTATTTTACTTTAACAAATGGTGATCAAGAAGCAAAAGAGTCATTCAGATATTTTTGAAAATAATTCTTTTAAATCTTGCCCTGCAGATGAAATGGAACTGCTGCTTACATCTTAGAAAGCATTTAGGCCACTTTTAAAATCTGTTTAAATTTTCCCCAAGTCAAGTCTGTTTTGCCCATGACAGTAATCTGAGTGATCTTTCCCTGTCCTTATCTTCCCCCACAAGCCTTTCGTTATATTTTTTCTTCCTTGATTAGTTGAGAAGGCAAGTGACAGAGAGGCCTCCAGCCAGGGTCAATCCATCACAGTAGACCTTAAAAACATGGAAAAAAAGGCATTATCCATTTCAAATGAAGATGAGAAGCTGCTTTTCTTCTTGAAATTAGAGTCACTAAAATTAGCATTTCTTGAAAGATACACCAGTTCTGCAAAAGAAATTACAGAAGTGCAACTCATTTTTCAAGCCTGTGGAGGACCAGGTGTAAGCATGTTTTGTCTCAAACATTCTGTTACAAAAAAGATGTGATTGGAAGAGGGGGTCCTGCAGAGGTGGGGAAGCACTGTTCTGAGCCAACTTGCTGCTCTGCCTTGAGACTCATGTCCCCATCAACTCTTCCTTCTCCTCAACTCATTTCCTGACGGAGGGCTCAAAGGGCTGACTGTGCACACATGAATAAAACTGTGAAAAGTCTAGTTTACATGAGGCATGCACCAGATTAATGATAAAAGGAAACTGACAGCTTTCCCTCTTTTCCCTCTTTTGCTTTCTTTGCTTCACCAGCTCCAGACCATCCATGCAGCAGTACCAATGGGGGTTCTAAGGATTGGTGATCTTTCTTTTCTCTCTCTTTTTTGCCTTTATTTCTCTTCTCCCTTACTTTGCCTGGGCAAAGCACAGCTATCGTATTCTACCCTGTACTCTGTACGGAAGTTTGTTGTGGGAGTGGGGAGCTTGTGTTAGTGTGTTGCAGCTTGTGAGCCAGCACCTTTGAGAAGCTTGTTGCAGGAGTTGAGAGCTTATTGAAGTGTACTGTTGTTGGGGGTTGGATCTGTTTTTTTTGTGTTTGTGGAATTTTTTCCTGATGGTTTGCTAGGTAACTAATTGCTGGGTACTTGATGGATACTTGACTTAAACAAAGGAGGCAGCAGGTTTCTCCGGGTGGAACAGCAGTGAACAGCAGTTTGGTCCCAGGACACCACTCCGAAAGGACTGGAGTACCAGGGGACCCTGCTTGTTTTCTCTCTCTCTACTGGATTTCTCTCCAGAGGAAGACTGAACACATTTTTCTCCACCATCGGACTTTCGTACAGGACTATTTCACTTCATAGAACTGTATTCACTGCTCAAGGAGGATTTCATCTGGACTGCTTTCACCACCCTGATACCCAGGGTGTCAGGTCACATCCCTGACTCTGTCAGGGCATTTTCTGAGGTTTTGTTGTTTCTTTGTTTTTGCTTGTCTCTTAGTGCTATTACATTTGTATTTGTCTTTGCTTTGTCTAATATTCCTAGTAAAGAACTGTTATTCCCACTCCCAAATCTTTGCCTGAGAGCCTCCAATTGCAAAATTATAATAATCTGAGGGAGGGGGTTTACATTCTCTATTCAAAGGGAGATTCCAGCTTTTGCTGGCAGGTACCTGTCTTTCAACCCAAGACAACTGTAAATTAAGGGCTTGTTAGCCAATACCTTTTGAGAAGTGTATTGTAAAATGTAAGGGCTTGTTAGCCAACAGCTTTTGAGTCTAAGCAGTGGGCTAGTTGCCAGAGTTAAGATGATTGGAAATAAAATATACGAGTTCCCTGACCCTTGGTCTGGTGTCTTTGTTCTGCCTGATGAGAACTTATAACGAACATCACATCCCCTACCAGTGGGTCGTGACAAAGCCTACTAAAATAGAAGTTGGACCTCAACTGGCATATGGGAGTTCAAATCTTTCCTCTGTCTCTTCCTGAGCAGGAAGTTCAACTTCTTCTTTTCTCACAGAACACTCCTTAAACACTGAGTGCTCAAGATGAAGGTGAGGAATTTTTTAAGACATCTTATTAAAGTTATTGCCATTTCATAAAATGCTTACAATATTAATAACATAATAAACAGCTTGAAAATATTCACACAGTCCAGTGGTCGACATATTTTACACAAGTGACCAAAATGACAACCTCTTTTGGCACACTTCAGATCATGTATGGTATACTCAACATGGGAGGCAGAAAGACCTGGACCCCAAAACAATAAAAGATCACAATAGTTAACACATTTTCCTGCTGATGCACAGTCAAAGCAATAGTGAGGCTTACATGGCTTTGGTTCATAATTCTAAGAGAAAAGATAAAGCCTGAATGGAGGGATATTTTTTGTCTCTGGCTCAGAGATCCTTTGGCTTTCTTTTTACAGAAGAGCTGCAGAAATTAAGCAAAAATCCCAGACATGTAGACTTCTCAGTCCATACCACAAAACACACTTCCAAATCACATTTGTCATGGGTTGCAGAGCAAGATATAACCAAATGTATTCTATTACCATCCGTTAGAACTGGGATGGGAGATCTTCTGTTAATAAGCCAGCTGATAAGAAACCAACAAAGAGCAGCCTCCCTTGTCTTCCACAATGGGGATAAATCTTCTGTTAATGGCCCATCAAGCCTTATCACATCCCATTGTGAGATGCCCCGCCCAGAGGGGGGAACAAAGCACTCCAGCCTGGATATAAGCTGAGACTCTGAACACCACAGGAGCGCTTGCCTACTGGACTTCCAGAGGATAAGAGCTACTGCTGGATCGTCAGACCCAGTTTGTTACAGGATCACCGCTTCAACTGGACCACTCTGCTTGGACTACTATCACCATAGGGTGTCAGGTTGTATCCTGGTTTTTGCCAGTGTTTCTTGTACTACTGCATTTATTTATTTCTTTTAATTTTTTTCCCTATTAAATTATAATTCTGACTTGTGATCTCCCACTGGTTTGATTTCAAATTAGTACAACATTAAGCACCTGCTCAACTATCTGCAGTAGAGCAAACCTCTAACAGAACAAGGGAGCCATATTCTACCCACAGATATGGGTATGTTTTGAGCATTGCAGCCTTTATTTTTTGGTCCTTCTTAGGTCTAGGACAATATAGAAATGGAGTCTAAAAAACGCTTCAAGTTTTGCCCCAAGTGTCCGAAATTTCTCTCATCTGCCTCACGATCGTTGTGAAAGGACAGAAACTGGGACCACCAAAAAGACCCTGATCGAAATCCTTGTCTGGGCTAGGGATGGTTGCTCGCCAAAGATCCTGAGAACCCTGCTGGTTTGCCAAGCTATTGTTTGCAGGTGTGTTTGCTGCCATGGGATGCTGAGCCTGGAAAAGGGGGAAGGTGCCCTGAATGCTTACACCTGCTCTACGGTCCCTGCTTCGCAACAATGGCTCAAGGGCTTCCCCCCCTCCTCCGTGTTTTGGCCTGGTTGGATTTTTCTGGGGTAACCTGTGGTGGTCCCTTCACGAGAGATCTGTGGGAAACCAGGAAATCCCTCTTGCTGCCTTGGATGGGCTGAGACCCTGGCAGGGGGCTCTGAGAGCTTGGAATGGAGCCAAAGACCCCTCTGCCTTCGATCTCGAGCCATGGAAACAGTTACCAACTTTATATGAGGAATTACAAACCAGGGAAAGTAGAATAAAATAAGTAGCTTATTACTGAGTAGAGAAATAGAATGTTAGGCTTCATATGAGAAGTGTACGGGGGGGTCAAGAAGTGTACAGGGGGGTCAAGATGGAGGAATTTGGGCGTGTACTGTCCTCCTTCCTTCTTCTTCATCATCTCCATTTTCTTGGTGATGTTGGCACTTGGGACTGGTTTGAAGTAGAAGTGCACTGTCTAACATAGGTGATAGGTATTGGAAATTAACTGTAAATAATGTCTACGTAGTTTATAGTATAAAAAGACAACACAGCCCNCCCTGGGGGCGGGCAGTGTGCCTTGGACTGACCTGCTGAACGCATCGCGCCTGGTCAGGGAGAACATGTTATAGCTAAGAAATAATAAACAACTTTGAGAATGAAGGCCAAGCAGCTCTGACTTTTCCTTCGACCATCTGGCTGTGAAAAGGACTCTTGGGGAATTCCCAGGCAGGGAAATCCGAGAAGATCCTTCATCTGCTTTACACCACCATGACAGATGCACTGAGTTAACTAGAAGCCCCTCTCAAAGACTGAGACATGAAACCCCTATATGAAAATTGAAGCTCCCCCCTCCCAAGGACTGAGACTAAAACCCCTAACACAGGGGAGGGTGGGAGCCGACCTGACCTAAAGCGGAGCAGGTGTGACCACTGGACCAAGAAGACAATGGCTCCCGCCTACTGCCAAGAACATAGACTATTGTATCTGTTTCTCCCTCTCGCAGTTTTCAATAGACTTATTCCTATGGCTTGTTCCCCCCCTCGACAGATCATCATAATAAAAACCCCTGAGTTAACTAGGCAGATCGAGATCTCCCCGACGGACAGGTGGATCCCCAGCCAGACCGCCAGGACTTGTCTCTGCGTTGGTAGCTACAACCCCCCTTTTCTCTCTCTCCCCCCTTTTCTATCTTTTTCCTCTCCCTTAATCCCTTTAATGCATTTGCGGTGGTCATTCAATAAAGGTGCATTTTGTTTTGGCTGATACTGAAATCACCTCTGTGTTGTTTTTTGCACTCTGAGATCAATAAAACGAACCATCATGACCCCCACTCGCACGAGCAGATCATGACACCAAGCATACAATACATTTGCACTATGTAGAAGAAAAATGGAAAAGTACTCCTAACTTCAGAGTTCATCTTTTTAAAGTCATGGACATGTAAGCAATATATCAAACAGCTTGTTATTTCGACAACTTCTAAGGACACACACAAAGAAGTTGCACACTAGAAAAGAAAATACTGAAAGATTTTTGCTTGGTCTATACAGACAATAATTCTCAAATACTGACAACTATCACAGTAAATTTAAAAGAAATCTCTTATGTTGCAAGAACACGAAACAGTTCATATTTTCATCTGATCCAAAAAGTTATACCTTGCTACAAGTAATTTTTTTAAGTAATAAAACAGCAATATACTGGGAGTAAAAAACATCTTCTTCTCTGTTTTCTTCCAGTTTGCCTATTTTGTAAAGGGAACGATAAAAACAAACATTTAACCTGGCTCTAACCCTATTCCTATGATTAACATGGACACTCAAAAGACCAATATCTCAAACGCATGTGTCATGGTTAGACACTGGTCAAATGCCAGGCACCCATGACAGCCCTTTATTCACCCTCCCCTCACACAGCTGGAATGAGGAGAGAAAACACTCCAAGGGCAAAACAGGCTTGACTTAGAGCTATAAAGTGCATTAATTAATAAGAAGATCACAGCACAATAATGAGAAGTAAAATAATTCCTTAAAACCACCTTTTTTCCCCCAGCCCCTCCCTCCTTCCCACCAACAGTGCATGGAGACAGGGGGTGGGGGTTCTGGTCAGTTCATCACCTGAGGTTTTCTTCCACTGCTCAGGGAGAGGAGTCCTTCCCCTGCTACGCCGTGGGGTCCCTTCCCACAGGGGACAGTTCTCCACCAACTTCTCCAGCGTGGTTCCAATCTCACAGGCAGCAGTCCTCTCAAAACTGCTGCAATGTGATTTCCTCCCACAGGCAAACAGTCCTCCCAAAACTGCTGCAGTGTAGGTCACTCTTCAATGGGGTGCAGTCCTCCAAGGATAGGCTGCTCCAGCCTCGAAGTAGGGGCTCCCTCTCTCTACCAGGTCTCCCACTGGATGACAGCCTCTTCCAGGCATCCACCGGCTCTGGCATTGGCACCTCCCCCACAGGCTATGGGTGGATCTCTGCATTCCCCATGGACCTCCATGGGCTGAAGAGGGACAGCCTGCTTCCCCATGGTCTTCACCACAGCCTGCAGAGAAATCTTGGCTCTGGCGCCTGGACCACCTCCTCCCCCTCCTTCTCCACTGACCTTAGTGTCTCCATGTTGTTTCCCTCACATGTTCTCACCTCCTCCTCTTCTCTAGCTGGAATTAAAACTGCCCCCACTTTGTTTTGATTTTCTTCTTAAATATGTTATCACAGAGGCATTAGCATAATCTTTAATTGGCCCAGCCTTAGCCAGAAGCATGTCCATCTTCAGAGCCATCAGGGATTGACTCTGCCAGACATGTTAGAAACTTCTAGTAGCTTCTCACAGAAGCCACCTCTGTGGCCCCTCCGCTACCAAAAACCAGGTCATGCAAAACCAACACAGCATGCCATTTTCTAAAGGCAAATATGTACCAGGGATAACAGTGTTAGAGGCAGTTTTAGACAAGAGGTGCTGGAGCATCAACATCTGCACACAGACTGACTGTACATTTCTCCAACCAGTTCTAAGACAGTGCTCTGGCACAAAATCAGCTCTTCATACATCATGCTCATGCACTGCTCTAGTGGAAGCTCAGTTAGATGATCTTTCTCTGGTTCAGCATGGGAAACCTAAACAATAAGTGCAGATTTCAACAGAACTATAAAGGAAACAGACCTATGCAAATTGAAGGAAATATGGGTTGAGTCAAACATGTAACTTATTATTCACAATCCTCAGAGTAAAGTCTCCAAGAATATTACATTGAAGAACTTTATATAGTCTTAAATCTTGAAGATACAGTATTTAAATAGTATATATCATCTGCTGTCTTATTCCATCTAATTAAAAATCTTTCCCTCTGTTTTTTTTCCAGAAGCTTACAAATATTCTTATTATTATTTGACAACTCACTCCAAAATTCTCTACTCTCAAACACAAGGCATTACCAAAGTCATCCTTCTTTCCAGATTTAAAATACTTTAAAGTTGTTATCAGAACACAATGACACAGCAACTAACAGAACAACTTTAAGATTAGATTACACACTTCCCTTTTCTATTCAAAACAATACTGATTAAGTTTCCACTCATAATTTTCAAGATTTGACAGAAGAATGGAAATCTGACTTTGATACATGTAATTTTAATGAAAAGCTTACTTTTTAAAAATAACAATTTGTGCACTTTATACCAACTTTGCCTCCTCAGTTTTTCCCAGCAATAATGCACACATCCTGGAAGCCTGCCTTTTTGATCTATTGAAAAACTCTTCCAACTTTTTCTACCATAAAACTCAAGGTACTGTTCCAGATGTAAAAATTTTGGAAATTACACATAAGGGTAGAAAAGATTGATTCACCATGGGTGACAATTCAAGCTCTGCCTCTTGTGGAGTACAACATGGCCTATTAATCTCAAAAATAATTTTCAATAAAGAAATTTGCACATTTTATCGAATAGCTGTTACACATACCCATTTTTGTACTGAATATGTGATATTTTCTAGGTCTCTTTTACAGCTCTAATCCCCACACACCTCTGATCATATATAACAGAAAAAATAATGAATGATGGGCGAGTCTTTTCATAATGATGAATATATTATTAGTATTAACTTCACAGCTGGAAAATCATCTACACATATATCATGCTATAAGCTTAGATTTGTCTGAACAAGTGTCACTAGTTATATAGCAGATGATTTTTTCATATTTGGAGTTCCTTTTTTTCCAGTGGATCACAAAGCATCATACCAGCAGCAACCTGAACCTCAGAAGCATGTTTCAGCTAGAAAGATGATAAAAGGATAACAGGTGAGCAACATCTTTTTGTGGTAATAAGGCCAAAGGATAAACAACTCCAACTAAGAACATCATGGCAGACCATCATCCTCACAAAGGTAGCAAGAGAGTTTCATGTGTGGTTGAACTGACAAACCCCAGAAGCTTTAAACATTTCATCTGAATGTCTGACACTGAAAAATGCACACACCACCATGTGCACCTCAAACAAACTAGTTGATCAGACTATCTCCATCTTCAGTTTACTTCGTATTTATTATCTACTAGATCAGAGATTTAAGATAACTAACATGCATCAAAGAGTAATAGATGTTTTCATACCACTTTGTCTTCAGGCTTTGTAAACAAGCCCATTAATCTTTAATGTATCAGCAGTATAGGCATATATGGTTTCTTTCAGATACACAACCAGAGTAACCTCTGACCAATAAAATTCCCAACAATGTATATACCTTTGGCACAGAATGTAAATTACCACTGATGTGGTATTTTGTATTTTTAGCAACAGCTTACCTGAGTAAACACTGAAAGATTTAACTCAAGGCCAGAAAGCCAGATGCAGAGTAAATTTAGCCTTTTGTCTCCATATCTGTGTGCATACCACTGAAACATAAAACTTCATAGTTTCAGAAAACATGTAAGGATGTTACCTTTCTGGACGTGGATGATATCTGGAAAGTTGGCCAAATGCCCCTGATACAGTGCTAACAAATCCATCACAGCATCGAGGTCCTGCCGGGGCTGATCTGCAAAGAGGTCCCCGATGGCATCATAGGCTTCTGCAGTGAAGGCTATGGCTTGGTTGAGGCCAGCTGAAAAGGCCTGCTGGTCCAGCTCAAATGCCTGACTGAGACACTTGAAGGAGTGTCCCACCTTCTGGTATTCCTTCTTGAAACCAGTAACTTGTTTGCGAGCAAATTCATTGGCTGTGTGATTAAGCTGCAGGGCACTTTCATCCATCTTCTTCATGAAGGCTTTGAAGCCATCCACCTGACTTTCTACTTCATGCAAGTCCAGGCCAGCCCCAGAGCCAACAGGGACACTAATGGTCAGGAAAAAGTTGGCACCCACCATCTCATCCTTTTCAGCCTTGCGCTTGCCCTGTTTCCAGGCCTTCTCATCCGTGCTGGGGCAGGTGAGGAAGTGCTGGAAGGCATCACACTGAGCCAGCACGGGGTGGCTACACATGTGGTCCATCCACCATGCCAAGCCTTTGCGACGTTTAGAGATAAAGTCCTCCTCAAAGCGGCCAGTGGCCTGCTTCTCTGGCAAGTGGGGCACGGAGATGACAGGGAACTTCTCAGCCAGGCGCCCATAGAGCCAGTCAAAGTGCTTGTAGCGGCGGTGCACCTGCTGCCCAGTGTGGCTGGACACCAGCTTGTAGGCAATGTAACTCTTCATGCCCTTGAATTTAGTCTGTTTGGTGGGGTCCTCGATGGAGCACTGGAAGGGGTAGGGGTTCTCCTGCCACTCAGGGCCCCAGGGGCCCAGCACCACACACAGCTTGTCCTCGTCCTTCACAAAGCCTGATACCTCACCCAGCACGAAGGCCTCCCCACCAGACTTGACGAAGGTTGAGAAGCGGTTGAGGTTGCGGCTTACCGTGGCCAAACTCTTGGTGCTGCTGCTGGGCGGGTGCAGGTGGCCTGCCAGGTGGCCACTGTGGGAGCTCAGGGATATCTCAGACTGCATGGACAGGCGGTAGTGGCCAGTGGCCCGTCTGCCCGCCGTCTCGTAGACGGGGTAGGAGCTGCTCAGGGAGCCTGGCTCATCGGCCACCGTGGAGCTTTCGTCCCAGTCATCGTCCCAGTCGTCATCGCTGCCCTGGCTGAGCTGGTAGGAGCCGCCGTAGGGCGGCGGCAGGAAAGGGTACCCGGCTGCGGCGGGGGGCAGTGAGAAGGGCTCAGGCGCCGCCGCCGGCGGGGCCTCTATTGTCGCCGGCTTGAAGGCGGCGGGGGACAGCAGCGGCTCTAAACCGCCGGCAGGCAGGTTGGCGTAGCGGGCGGGAGGCGGCGTCTCGGCGGCGGGGATCACCTGCACGTAGGAGGCTGGGAAGAGACCGCGGTCGCCGTGGCTGTTGATACCCTCCAGCCAACCCTCGATGTCCTGCTCACTGCAGAGGCTCAGCACCTCGTGCTCCCGCAGGGAGATTTCCCCCGGGTTCTCCGATCTGAAGTCGTACAGCGCCCGGGCCCGCAGCGCCATGGCCCCACCGCCTTACCGCCCGCCGGGAGCTTCCCGCCGTCGCCCCTCACCTCACCACGCCGGCGGGGCTGTGCAGGAGAGCGCCGCGGCCCTCTGCGTCTGGCCCGCGGAGACGCTGCGGCGGGCGGCTCCCAGTCTCGGCTTCACCTCGGCGGGCGAGGCAGGCACAGAGGCCGAGCCGGCGGATATCCCACGTCGCCAGTTTCGCTAATCCAGAGCCGAGAGACAGGACAGAGGAGCCGAGAGCAGAGCGACTGCCTCCATCGATGGGCACGGTCCCGCCCGCCTCTTCCCCGTCAGGACCCTGACGTCCGACTGGCCGAGGAGTGAGCGCCAAACTCCGGTCGTGCTCGCGCTCACCCTCCCCTCCGCGGCCTCTGCCCTCACCCGAGAAAGGCACCCCATTCTCACGGCCAGAACAATAACACGGTTATAATCTGATAGCGTTTTGAGTGGATTTTACCACGTTTTGAAGGTTGTAATATTGCAAGTTCAGCCTCTTTAAATCTGTTGCTTAAATTTTAATGTCTACAAGATTTCCATGACTAATACATGATTATTACTTCCAACCCTCCTCAAAGATGTTTCAGCACTTCTCCAAGTTTGGCAAAGAAGCTTGTGGGTCTTCTCAGATGCTTTGTTTTCTTTTCAGGGTTTCCGTGCTGTGATAAGAATTTATGCTGTCCCTTCCTGAACTTTTCTTCAGTAAGTGTATTACAGAATCACAGAATCACAGAATGAACTATGTTGGAAAAGACCTTTGAGAGCATCAAGTCCAACCTATGACCAAACCTAACACCTCCTCATCAACTAAACCATGGCACTGAGTGCCTTGTCCAGTCTTTTTTTAAACACATCCAGGGATGGTGACTCTATCACCTCCCTGGGCAGATAATTCCATTGCCCAATCACTCTTTCAGTGAAGAATTTTTTTCTAACATCTAACCTAAACTCGCCCTGGTGCAGCTTAAGACTGTGTCTTCTCGTTCTGTCAGTGGTTGCCTGGGAGAAGAGACCAACCCCCACTTGACTGCAACCACCTTTCAGGTAGTTGTACAGAGTGATAAGGTCTCTGAGCCTCCTTTCTTCCAGGCTAAACAACACCAGCTCCCTCAGCCGTTCTTCATAGGGCTTGTGTTCCAAGCCCCTCACCAGCCTTGTTGCCCTTCTCTGGACATGTTCGAGAATCTCAATGTCCTTCCTAAATTGAGGGGCCCAGAACTGGACACAGTACTCAAGGTGTGGCCTAACCAGTGCCGAGTACAGGGGAAGAATGACCTCCTTGGTCCTGCTGGCTACACTATTCCTGATACAGGCCAGGATGCCATTGGCCTTCTTGGCTACCAGGGCACACTGCTGGCTCATGTTCAGTCGGCTGTTAACCAGCATCCCCAGGTCCCTTTCTGCCTGGGCATTGTCCAGCCACTCTGTCCCCAGACTGTAGTGCTGCAGGGAGTTGTTATGGCCAAAGTGCAGGACCCAGCACTTGGACTTGTTAAACTTCATGTTGTTTGGCTTCTCCCATCTATCCAGCCTGTCCAGGTCCCTTTGCAGAGCCCTCCTATCCTCCAGCAGATTGACACATGCTCCCAGCTTGGTGTCATCTGCAAATTTACTGATGGTGGATTCAATCCCCTCATCCAGATCATCAGTGAAGATATTAAACAGGACTGGCCCAAACACAGATCCCTGAGGGACACCACTAGTCACTGGCCGCCAACTGGATGCAGCATCATTCACCACCACTCTCTGGGCCTGGCCATCCAGCCAGTTCTTAACCCAGCGAAAAGTGCACCTGTCCAAGCCATGGGCTGCCAGCTTTTCCAGGAGTATGCTGTGGGAGACAGTGTCAATGACCTTGCTGAAGTCCAGGTAGACAATATCCACAACCTTTCCTGCATCCACCAGGTAGGTCATCTGGTCATAAAAAAAGATCAGGTTGTTCAAGCATGACCTGCTCCTCCTAAACCCGTGCTGGCTGGGTCTGATCCCCCGGCCATCCTGTAGGTGCTGTGTGATGGCACTCAGGATGATCTGTTCCATAATCTTGCTGGGCACCGAGGTCAGGCTGCCTGGCCTGTAGTTACCCGGATCCTCCTTCCGGCCCTTCTTGTGGATGGGCGTCACATTGGCCAGCTTCCAGTCATCTGGGACCTCCCTGGTGAGCCAGGACTGATGGTAAATGATGGAGAGGGGCTTCGCAAGCTCATCTGCCAGCTCCCTCATCACCCTAAGATGAATCCCATCCGGTCCTATAGATTTGTGAACATCTAAGTGGCTCAGCAGGTTACTGACTGCTTCCTCCTGGATAACAGGGGGACTATTCTGCTCCCTGACACTATCTACCAACCCAGGAGGACAGTTGCCATGAGGACAACCTGTCTTTCTGTTGTAAACTGAGGCAAAGGTGTTAAGTATTAGGCACATGCTATGGGAAGGTTACACTGTTTCTGGTGGTCCTTCTTCAGCTGGTTCTTGCTTACAAAGAAGCAAGAAAAGTACAGTTAGAAATAGGAAAGCATGCATTTTAGTTGTGGATAATACATATTTTATCCCTTCTGAAAAATGTAGTCATGCTGCTTATGTTGGTTTCTGTGGAACAGCCTCAATCCTATCCCTGTGGGTTTCTCCCTGCCCTGATAATTTCTTCTCATAACTCCTGTAGCACTTGGTCTGTCACTGTTGAGTAAAAAATGACACACATTCACCAGAAGGCTGATTGGCATAATGTGCTGTTTATTTCGGACTGCTCCTTTTTATAAACTGTTCCAATCCAGGTGGACTTGATTGGTCATCCAGTAAATACATTTCACCTGATTGGCTAATTAACAAGACGCCCTTTTTATAAACAATCTTTGAGAAAAACAAGAAAACAGAGAGTAGGAAAAACAACACCTGCAGGTTGTTTATAATAATAAACTATAATTGTTTATCTTCAACTCCCTAAAGTCTCTCAGGCCGATTCTGGGAAAACTTATCTAGTTTTTTCACTCTCTGACCAGGCTGTCACATCCACAGGTCCCCCTTTCTGTTTAAAGGAGGAGGCGGTGTTTGTAATCCTCTGCGAGGCCCCTTGCAGAAAGGAGAACAAACACAGCTCCAGAGGTTCCTCTAGTAGTTGCTAGTTACCAATCAGAACCTCAATTGGATGCCATTTTAAAATGGTCGGAGAGATCAGATCTTGTGGTTCCCTCTTACAAGAA
>WBNO01024437.1:2148-23728 GCA_013400575.1 Peucedramus taeniatus
AGTTTAAATACAGTCCTATGCATATAAATATATATATATATATATAATGACAGCCAATTAAATTACACAAGAGTCATAGTTTTAAAATTTGGTAAACAAGCATTTCATGGTGTGGTAAACTTGGAGCAAGTTTACTTGTTGGACTACTCTTCCCTTTTTACAAGCAGTCAACAGGTCAGTTTTTAAAAGTCTATCTTGATTTAAGTTTTTTCAATACTATTGTGAACTTTAAAATATTTTTTTAAATTGTTTAGGGATTTGCCATGATTCTAAATGTGATACTAAATTAGAAGACAAATTTGTTTTTCAGTTACAAAAATATCTACCGTGAGCTGGAACAGAATATCAAAACAGCAGATGCTGTTGAAGACTTGCGGTGGTTCAGAGCTAATCAAGGCCCAGGGATGTCAATGAATTGGCCTCAGTTTGAGGTAAGGTCACAGTACTTAAATCACAGAATTGTTTTGTCTATTTTTTTCCTCTTTGCTGTTTGTAGTATTTCTTTCTGGTGTAGTTCTTAACTTCAGGCTTCCAACACTGAATCGTTTTGTTTTGCAAGTCATAGTAGTTTTCTTAACTCAGTTTTCATTGAGCTCTTTTCATCCCACAACTTTTGGAGGTGATTATATTGAGCACCTATTTAAAGAGAAAATGGGTAAACCAGAAAACTACAGTGCCTTTTTTTAAGCTTAAGTCATTACTGAAGTTTTTAGCCATTGTTTAGTTGATACATCCTTGACACTTGCGTGTGTTATCTTTTATGTTTTACTTCTCCCCTTTGGTGGGAGACTTCAGACTTCAATTTAAATTTCCTTACTGTTAGCAGGTAATTGTAGTGTATGCTGCAAAGACTCTGAGAAAGTCTGAACTAAACAGTTCAAATTTTGAAATTTGATATTTAAAATTCAATACTGCTCTAATTAAAAAACTTCCACCTTTACCCAGTTAGTAATTTTATTGCTGGATGCCATTTTCAAAAGGAAGGAGTTTTTCTAAGTAGTGTTCTGTTACCATAGCCTACAAGAAATACATACAAAAATGTGTCAGTGCAGATCACACTACTCGTGTATGATAGCTGGAAGTGGAATGAGTTGGACCAGAATCATGGGTTTAGTTGAAATAAGTTCTAGAGATTAAATTGATGGAGTGGAAGCATAAACTCTGGAATGTTTCACTGTTCCCTTATTAGCAATAAAGGAAAACAGCCCTTGTTTTTAAAATACTGAGTAACTTTAGATTAGAGGTTTGGAAGAAAATTCATAACAGTACTGTAGAATTTCTTTGCCTGAAACACTGAAGTGCAGTTACTTCTGTGTGAGGAAATTACTATCCTTTTTCTAATCATCATAATTAACAAATTAAATGCTCCTGTTACTGTTTTCCTAATCAAGTTTTTTCTCGTTTACATGCTACAAGGATGACGTAAGTAAAAAAGTCATGATCAAATGACTATGAAATTGCATTGTAACTGCAAATATGCATAGGTCAGTGGTCTTTTAACTGTGGTAACTCAGAAATCCAATATGTGTTTTACAAAGTTAAAATAATGAGGTATTTGAAGAACTGTGCAGAAAGCACTGGACTGACTCTGCTACATAGGAGCAATAGCAACTCTGAAAACTTCAATTTCCTTATAAAAATACTTATCCCAAATGCCATCTTCTGTATAGCAAACTCTCTCCTGACTTTTTTTACCTTCTAAACTTCTGAGAGGAAACATGTCTCAGCATAGGATATTTGCTTGCATCCAGTTTGTTTCTGTTGGTTCCTGCTTTGTATCTGTATAGTGTATATAGTGTAACAGGATATCAAAGCTTAGCTCTGACTTGATGCAGGAGCTGTGTTTAGGTCTCACCATGCCTGTCCCATCTGCCTCTGAATGGTTCAAAACATCAAGAAGGGTCTTCAAGTGGCATCATTAGTCTTGTCAACACTTGTGTTGATTTGAGCCTTAACTCCTATAGATGGCTTTTTAGGACAATGAATGTCACTAAATCCAGAGTGAAGTAGCTTAAGGGCTTAAATCTTAGGCACAGATTTAAATTAGCTTCTTCTTTGTAAGTCATCTGAGAGTGCTTCTTGAGAAGTAAGCCCTGTCTTACAATATCTTTTTTAATTGAATATTAGTTAACTTTTAAAGCCAGATAATAATGCCAGTCTTGGCATTATTTGAAACTGTGAGGCTTCACACGACATCTTTTAAATATCTGTACTAGCTAGCTCTTTTGATTTCTCCAGTTGTGTGCCAGATGTCTGGTATTTTAAGTCTTCTGAAGGGGTTCAGAATACTAAACAGGGAAGTGCAGGTAACCTTGGGATTGTGTGAGTAGCACAGATACCTGTTTGCATTGCTGGAGTAGGAGCTAGATGAGAATTGTAAATGAAATGTTGGGAGCGACTTGTCTTTAGTAATTATTGATGGTGTTGTATATATAGATGTATGTTCCATAAGCCAGTCTGAAAATTAAATGTGATAATTACTTGTTCAATTGAATTTCTCAGTCACGTTTTGCATTCATTGGTAGGAGTGGTCTGCAGACCTGAATCGCACTCTCAGTAGAAGAGAAAAGAAGAAAGCTTCTGATGGAGTGACTCTGACTGGCATCAATCAGACAGGAGACCAAACTTCACAGCCTAACAAACATAGCAGGTAGCTTTTTTATGCCTAAAAACTCTAATTGGAAAGGATTGTTGCCTTCAAATACACTAAGCACTACAGGATCAAAAAGTCACTGTCCAAACAAATTATAATTATCTGCAAGCATTTTTAGTGATGTCTCTGCACTTCACAAATTAATTTGGGAATTATTCTTCATTTTACAGCTCTCTTTCAATTGGGAGCTGAAAGAAACCAAGCTTCATGAGAAACTGAACTTTCTGTACTTGATCTGGTGGTCTCTTTCTACCTTCCCATCTCTAGAAATGACAATAATACTTCGAGACCTTAGTTTTCAAAACATTAGTCACATCAGAATTCTGAATGTGATTAATACAAAACTGTAAACATCAACTGCTTTGAAAAGGAATGAAGCTGGCCAGAAAAATTGCATTGACTTTTATTGCAGGCAGTAGGAAAAAAGAAATTGTGGTTCACAAAGAATATTCTAATTATGGAGGAGTGCTCCATATGTGAGACTTTCCAAGCTTTCTTGAGCCTTATGCTGCATTTGATAGCTGTTTTGGTTTTGTTTAGTTGTTTGTTTAAATTTTTTTGGCTGAAGGAGGGGTCTGCTAAGAAACTGATTAGTGGGACACCAGTGACAGTGTTCTCTTACACAGATAGGGTCACCATAATGCTTTTTCTTTTCCAAATTAGCAGTCTTAGTGTCCAGAGTAACACAGTGCAGTCAGTACAATCAAGTTACAATCCCTTTGAAGATGAAGAAGATACTGGGAGTACTGTCAGTGAAAAGGAGGACAATAAGATCAAAAAGTTGGTGAAATGTTGTTTTTTAATTGTTTTCACATTTGCACTTTCTCTATCCAGGGTTTTCTATTTTCGGTTTCTATAACACTACGCTGGTCAGTGCATGAAGTGTTTTTAAGCAGTTGTGTAAGCAACACTGGAACCTAACTTGTCTTTCCTAACAGATGCCATATCTGTTGCTTGATCTTTGGTTTCAAACTACTGTGGTTATTGGCAGTTGCTAACAAAACTGCTGTTGCTTTTTTTCCTTCCTTTCCCAGTCCTATAAAACGTTAAAATTTATGTGTTTTTCTAGTGAAACTGCTCCTGGAGCTTTACTGCTCTGTGTCTTCTCACTGAATAAATCTGCTCTTAAGATGCTTTTTTTTTGTTTTGTTTAGGACTTCTCAAGCAGCTGCCTGTTGCTTCAGTGTACACTCTAGGGATATTCCACTCTCTTAACTAGCATGTGCATGCTGAACAGTGAACTTCCCTTCAATGATCAAGTTGTTGCAGTATAATGAAGTTTTTTAATGGTGGATTGCAATATAGAAAAAGTTTTGGAAGCTGTTGTAGAGGTGCATAGTGGTTTGGGAGGAAAGTTCTGCAAAGCAATTTAAATGTTTTACCTAAACCAAATAATCCCTGTCATCAACTGTGGCATCCCTTTTACTTTTCCAGAGGATTATTTACTCTGGATTATGTGGATTTTTTGATAGAGAAGTCCATTGAGTTTTTGGGGAGATTGACATGTGTTGGTTTTGCCTTTTTCTAACTTTTTAAATGCTTTGCAATAATGTTTTTTATTTTTTAATGAGGCATTGTCAGTTAAAGATAGATGAGAAGATACCAGAAAGAAATTTTCAAAGCTGGGCCTTAGAGTGGAGTTTAAGCATATTTAGGGGTATCTTAGTGGTATTTCTAGTCTCCTATTTTAAAAGCAGAAAATAATAATTTCAAAATTGATTTTCAGTGTTAGCAGCTATGAGAAAAACCAAAGCTACCCTACAGATTGGTCTGATGAAGAGTCCAACAACCCCTTCTCCTCCACTGATGCAAATGGAGACACCAACCCCTTTGATGAAGATACCCCTCCTGCCATGGAGGTGAGAGTACGTGCACTTTATGACTATGAGGGCCAGGAGCAAGATGAGCTCAGCTTTAAAGCTGGTAAGTTTGCAACATTCACTTTAAAATATTTATCAAAAAGGAGAAAGGCAGGGGATTTTGTTTCTCCTCAGCTTTTATTTTCTGCAGTCACCTGTTTCTCTGGATGTACAATTCCACATACAGGATCCTGTCTGACCATCATCCCTCCTAATGGTGCTTTTGGATAATGGTATGCCCTGTTTGGCAGCACTGATTCCTAAGCTTTTGGAATATTTTGGGTTGCCTCTGAGATATTCCTTTCTTACCTTCTTAAGTAAAACAACATGAGCTGCAGAACTGAAAATCCTCTCTCCCTTTTCTTCCTTGGTGACAGTAACAGCTGCTGCTTTTAGCTGTCTGGAAATGCCAACCCTACAGAGTTGTTTTTTAAAGGAAAATACTACAGCAGATGTTCTTGAAACTGTATTAAATAAACTGATACCTTCTCTGTTTAAATGGAAAGCATCCAATTTTTGGCATCCAACTTTCTGCACTGCTGACTTTTTAGGGTTGAAAACTCAGCCACGGACAAATACTTTTTAAACTGTCTCTTTTCACCCCTCTTCAGTGTATGTTAGGCACAGGAATTGTCTTTACCTGTTTTTTTTTCAGTCTCGTGTTACATTTGGGTACTTAGTGCATCTCTTCCTTCTTAAGGTGTAGTACCTCCCTTCAGTCCTAAACCCTTTTTTCCCTCAGTGTTACAGGAGTTGAGAGAACAGAATAGATGCAGCTGATGGGGGAGACCCATCACACACAGTTCCCACTCACAGGAAGGTGACATCATGGTGTGATGGCTGCACACCACAGGTGCTGCTGCCTCCAGCTGAAATCTGCCTCCTGTTCATGACTTTCAATTCAATTGTTCAACTGTCTTGCCCAGAATTTCAGGAAACATTTTCCAGCCAGGAATTCCAGAAGAAGATTGCAGGAGTAGTGTAGCAAAAGCAAACAGAACTTCACTTTGTGCAAATGCAATAGACACTCTTTGAGTTTGTCTCTTTTCCCATTTGCTTGTCATCTATTCCCATCTCCTGTAATATCCAGATTAATTGTAATTGAAAAATGGGATTCAAGTGTTTAAAAGAAACTCCAGAAAGCTTCTGGTTCTGCCTCCCTTTCAGCTAGGGTTAGTTAGAAGTTTGCTATTTCTATACCACCTGCTGTGGTTCTTGGGTGGATTTTAGGGCTAAAAGTTAGGAGACCAGTCCATGTTGTTGCTGATCAGGGAATGCAGGATGTCTGTTCTGCTGATGGAGAAAGGGCTGCTCAGAGCAGTGTGTCCCCAGGTCATATTCTGAATGCAGTTTGTGCTTTCTGAACCAAAACACCCCCCAGCTCAGGTGGTGGTGCTCTGCCTCTAACTCACCTCCTTCCTATTTATTAGTTAAACCACTGAACATCTGACTTTTCTTCTTTTAGACAAGTGTTGTAGGCTTTCAGAGTGGAGGAATGGGTTATTTCTCCATGAACTTTGCTGAATTGTGCCCTGACAGAAGTACAGTAGTAACAAAACATATGGTGCTTTCTGGAATGCACACTCACCAAAAGTTACTTTTCATTCTGTAGACTTTAACTGCTCCATTTTTCTCAGGAGGGGATGGAAACATGCTAATCCTCTTGAAATATATCTCTGGTACCTGTGAAGCAGCAAGGGTTTACAGTAATGAGTCTTTCCTTGGCAAAACTGTGCAGTGTTTATATACACAGATGTAATGGTTAAATACAAAGTTAGGTGTTGTGTGCTGGAGCTGTGTCACTTGCATTAAACCACTGAACCAAGTGGCTCTCACTGTGTGAGGTCTGTGGAAATAAAGCAGAGGAGGTATGAACTGTGAGATACATGCAGGCTTCACTTCAGAGTTCAGTACTCTGAAGGAAGAGCATTAAAGAATGTTACAACACCAAATTATGGCATTGATACAATTGTAGGAAAGGGATGATGTGCTAGACCATGAATCCCCTTAGAGATGCTGAATTAATAGGATGGCTACTTAGTTATTAGGCAGAAGCATTAGTGTGACTAGCTTTACATTGAACATACAAAAAACTAAGGGAAAGAACTCACTCTAGGTCAGGGGAGAGCCAGTTTAAAATGTACTCAATCCTGTGTTCCTCTGTAGATATCCCTAGGTTCCTAAGCTGCTGTCAACAGAGGATTAATGCATTTTAAGGATTTGTTCAAATATATATGGATATTCTCAGATGGGATTTCCTTGGGCATTCAAAGAATTTACCTACAAAATGCTTCTAAATACATGTTATGGAATATATGCTCTGCATAGTGTCCATTAAATGTACTTTAATATATGAAACTCATTTTTTTTAGTGGAGTACCTTTACATCTGGTGCTTTTTGATTTGTTTTGGTGTTTTGGGTTTTTTTTTTTCTGTTGGCAAACAGCTGTGGGAGGCTTCCAAAGAGCAAGAATAACTTTATTCATATCTTAAGAGAGGTTTTATAAGCATGTAAGAGGATGGGACAGAATTATTTACAATATGTCTGTCTCACCCTCGGTGCTGAGAATAGTGACAGTAAAGGTTGTCCCTGCAGTGTTGTCACAGTATATTATTGTGTGTTCTGGTTTTATCATCACAGTGGTTTCATTGTAACTGCTGTGCAGATGACACTTACAAGTGTTACTATTTTCTTAGACCTTCAGGATCGATCACTGAGTTTCCAAGCCCAAGCTTTCATACAAATGCATTTGTTAGGGCATACCATCATTGAAATTTGAATTTTTGGTAGTCTTTGTTTCCACTATTTATTAACATGCATTTCACAAAAGGTTTGAAATTGTACACTCTCATTCTGCAGCACTAGAAAAAGTGGAAAAGTTGTAGCATGTCTCCATAAACTGAGTGCCAAACATTTGTTCATAATGGCTATTTATTAGTTTCTGATAAACTTAAAAACTAGAAGAGGTGAAGCTTTAACCTTTTTATCTAAGAGAAAAGCTATAAAGATAAGTATTTTGAGAATATTTAATATGAAGCTTGTCCATTTCTACCAAAGAATTTATAGTCCTTAGGCTAGTTTATATTCTCCTAAATGACACCAAGACTCTCTACTATTTGGGACTGTAATAAGTGATTAATATCTTCATCATTTATTTCCTATTGCTAAGATAAAACACACATCAGTTTTATCTAGGGAAAACATTTGACACAAATTAGTTGTGAGGGAGGAAATCATTGTTACTCAATGTGGCCTTTTTTGCCTAGCTGAGGTGGAGCTTCCTTTGCCCCTGTGGAGCATCTTGGAGTCTGCAGGCTCTCAAAAGTCAAAGTATTACCTGGGGATGTGGAACATCAGATGTGCATTGTAGTCAAAATGAAGTTATCTCATAGTTCATAAATGCTTGAATGGATAGTCTGCAAGTTAGCAAGCAAATTCTGAGTTATTTCATCTTTGTAGCATTTTCTTCCATGTTTCCCTTAAAACCTTAAGACAATAAGCCTAATGAAACATTTCTTTGACTTGCACTAAGTTGGGGAAAATGTTCCTTCTTTTCTTCAGGGGATGAGTTAACCAAAATGGAGAATGAGGATGAGCAGGGCTGGTGCAAAGGACGCCTGGACAATGGACAAGTTGGTTTATACCCAGCAAACTATGTGGAACCAATCCAGTGACAAAGGACAAAATAAACACAGAAGTGTCACAAGAGCTCTGTAGGCCTGTACAGTGTATTTAGGTGAAGTGAGAGGAAACTGAATGGATGTATAGAGTGTATATATTTTAATGAAAAGGGGAGAGCTTGATACCCAGATAAGGCTGAATGAAAGACAAAAGGTTGACATTGTTTTCACAACTTGTACACAACGCAAAGGAGTAAGGTTGAAAAAATAGTATGATAGGAAAAATATTTTTAAACTTTTTCTTCCCACATGGTCTGTTATTGTGGATCCTAAACATTTTTGCATTTTCTATGCTTATGCCTCATCCTACCCCAGGTATGTGGCTTATGCTCACTTTTGTTTAATCAGTTATTTTAAGTGACCTTCAGTAACTTGCAACTTGAATTTTAAAGATTATTATAGTTAATTTTTTATTTGTTCTTATCAATGTCTGAAAGATGCAGTATTTTTTTATTTAAATGCTATGTAGTTAAGCACCTTTTTGTATGCTTTATCAATTAATACTTAAATTATGACATAGATTTAGTTACCACTTGAGTGAATGAAAGCTCTTTCCATGTTGTAGTAATCTTTCTGTATTGTCAGCATGGCTTGAAGTTGTAAATGGAGTTGCAAAACAAAATACTGTATTTAATAAATATCTGTTACAGAAGGTAATTTGTAGCAGAGATATCTGCAGGTGTCATGGGTTGGGATTCTATTACAAATGTTCTTCATGTGAGTTGACACTTGAACCAAGAGTTTTCCATCTAGAGCTTAAGTGGCATTTAAAAGAAATATAAATTATGCATAAGCCCCAGAAGAGTGGCTGTTTCCAGCACATGTTTGCAGGGAAAAAAAAAATCTCCTTTTAATTGCTAATGATTTTTTGGGTGATTTGAAATGTTAAATCTGTGAAGGCTGATTATCTTGAACAGACAAGACTGTAAAATAGACTAAATGCTTTTATTAAGAGCCTATCTATGTTGTGTATATGTACATATAATTTTATATTCCAAAATATGAAGAGCATGGCTATTAGTTATCAAGCCTTTTGGTGTCAATAAGATTTAGACTATTTTAAGAGTTTAAATTATAGGTATATTTAAATCTGCTTTCCTGCCATATTCATTACTGTACCATAGACAAAGTATTCTGTGATTAGATTTTTCAGAAGTACAGTAAATACACTAATATACTCAAAATCAGTATTTGTGGATAAATTAATGAGTCAAAGTATAAACTAGCTTTAGTCCAAACATGGATTATTGTAGCAGAACACTGTAAAATCTACATTTGTTTGCAGTTACAACTTGGCCAGCTGTAATCGTGTCAGGTATGCACTTGTGACATTGAAAACTGGGTTGTAAAACTACAGCAGATCTGTGTTAAAACTAAGTATCAGGTAAGTAGATATGCCATGTTAGGAAGCTACAC
This sequence comes from Peucedramus taeniatus, assembly GCA_013400575.1. Lineage (NCBI taxonomy): Eukaryota > Metazoa > Chordata > Aves > Passeriformes > Fringillidae > Peucedramus > Peucedramus taeniatus. The sequence goes on from WBNO01024437.1 coordinate 11,758, forward strand.
TGTAATGTAGTTAACAAATCTTTTTCGAGGTAACTATAAAACACTGTTGGTAATCTTGGACTTTATTTTTTGCTTTTTGAGCTTATAGATATATTTAGTCATCATTTTCAGTGAGTCCAAATGTACAAGCTTAGAAAGTGGATGTATGTATATGTCTGTCAACAAAATCTTACCAACATATTTGCTCATCCACAGGACAGTTGCTAAAATTGTCAGGAAATACTGGTTTGGGTCTCTGTATTGTAAAATATTTTAGAAAACAATAAAATCTGTTAATCTCTTAAATACACAGAATGCACCTTTTACTATTTCAGTGTATGTCAAAGCACAAATAATCTGTGCATTTCATTGCAATTCATGGTGACAAAACCTGCATTGTGTAAAAGAGCCACAAGCAGGAGTGTGACATGGGTGGCATTGTGCCATTAACAAAAAAGGGAGGTGCCATGCACAGGAATTCTTGGCAAAACATTCCAGCAAAATCTTCATGGAGGAGGAAACTCTCTTTTATGGGTGTACAGATTCCACTGTGATGCTGCTTTCTGTGGTGTTGTCAAGTCTCAGATAACATGGGTGAGCAGTAATGCTATTTATTTCTTTTTAAATATAGTATCTGAATATTTTCTGCCTTTGAGTTTTCTTGTTGACTGGCAGTGATTAATGCAGTGCTGTTTGTGCAGCTGGCTGAAGGTTTTTTCTCATGTCCCCCATCAACACCTGCTGAACAGCAGATCCCACAGGTTCATAATCAGTGGCACAGGGTCTGTTTGGGGGCCTGTCACCAGTGGTGTCCCCCAGGATTAATTGTTTAATGTATCCATCAGTGCCCTGGGTGAAGGGGTCGGGGGTGACACAGAGCTGGGAGGAGCAGCCAATGCCCCTGGGGCTGCACAGCCCTTCCCAAGGACCTCGGCAGGGTGGAGGGATGGGCAGAGGAGCTGTCTGAAATCCAGAAAAGGAAATGCAGGGTCCTGTACCTGGGGAAGGACAATCCCAGGCACCAGGACAGGCTGGGAGTCACCTGCTGGAGAGCAGCTCTGAGGAGAAGGGCTGGGGGTCCTGGTGGGCAATGAGCTGTCCCTGAGGGCAAGGAGAGCAGTCAGAACTCTGTAAGGTACTTTTGGAGGTGTTTCACACTTCTGTGATCCTAAGTTATTAAATAATCAATAAATAATCAACTGCCATCCTTGTACTTAAGCTTTTAGAAAATCCACAAGTCCAAACAGGAATCCCTCTGGGGGACACACAGGTCTCCTCCCACTTTTTATTACTGTAATCAGTAACTGATAAAATGTTCATTTATTTCATAGCAGTTTACTTCAGCTTTTATGAGGACATTACCAAGAACTCTTTGAACATCCAAGTCACTTGTTACCTCAGCTAGATCATCTTGACACATGAAATCTCCAAGCCTGCAAGGTAAAAAGCCAGATCAGTTGTGAAATACTGTGGTGATAGACACTTGTAGAATCAGTATGCAGGAAACACTGAAATCTGACTGCCCTGGCAGAGATAGAACATTATGTGGCAAATGCAGGTGGGTTTTGCAGTGGGATGTTACATGTAGCTGGAGCTTTGCAAGTTCCTTGCATTGCTGGTGCAAACAGCAGCCTCACACAACTGAGTGTTGCTGCTTGTAAATCCCAGTAAATAGCAGGAGTTTGGCTTTGCACTGGGCAATGGTGTTAGGATGTAGACACTTCCAAGAGTGGAGAGCTCCATGAAACCTCACCCGTTTGAAGTGGCTTCATGATATTATCAGGACAAACACTGCATTAGTACTAAATAAAAAAGTTGAACTAGTTTCATCAACTGGTTTTTAATGTAGATCCTAAACTTCATTTCCATATGCTGGGAGAAGCATTTGTGAATGCTTGATCTTTCTCTTCTAGGGAAGGTTTTTTCTGTATGAATTATTTATACTGCAGTGATACATTTGTGACTATGCTGTGCCTTTGAGGTTACCATTTGCAGAGGGCTGGCCTGAAACTTCATGAACTGTGGTTGTCATGAGGCAACATATTTACAGCATAGCTGTGAGCAGAGACAAACTTTGCTTAGTGTGACTGAGCTTTCCAAAGGGCATCAAGCAGAATTTGTATTTACCTAAGGGCCCCTTTGGCACTGAAAAGCAGTGAAGGTGTAGCTGGCATGACCTGAGAATGTACCTATATTCCACCATTTCTCAGCAGCACCATGAGGAGAAAACAAACAAGGAGGGAGGCTTGATAATAACTGGCAAACAGCACTAATAGAATTTTACAGAACTAATAGCTTTGAGTATTGGAAATGGCAGCAAATGTTTTGGAGCTTTGAGAAAGTAGGTCCATTGAGGCTGTAATACCACACAGCTCCAGGCAGACACAAGTGCCAATCTGGTTATCAAATCAGCCAAAGAACAGACTCAGGAGATAATCCCAAATGGTTCTCCCTTGTATTTATATGCCTTGGCAGGGCTGTCTGGCCAGCTGCAGGAGCCCAAGACTTGCTGTGGTGGTTGGATAGTTGAGAGTAGGACAATGTTACTTTGCCTGTGCTTCATCAGATGGGGCAGTCCTTGTGCCCAAAAAAATGCCCAAATAATACAAGAAGAACCCCTCCATTTCTGAATGGCTGTGCAGAAAAAGAGGGGATTAGCACAGGATCAGTCAGGGAGGAAGGGCCTCCAAATGTCTTCAGTCCCATCTCTGGCTCAACACTGGACTTGGGACAGGTTGCTGAGTGTTGCTGACAGCCTCCCAGGAGAGTTTCCACAGCTGCTGTGGGCAAACTGCTGCAATACCTGATTGTCCTCATCATGAAACTGTCTTCTCTTCCTATCAAATTGGAATAGAACTGTGTTCTCAGTGTGAATTCAGAGCCCTTGGTTTTTGATTTACAAACCAGCATCCCCCACCATCACACTCTAACAGTGAATTGCTCTCATTTGCACATGATTAGAGGGCTCCTAATGCAGGGCAGGCTGCACTTCCCAGGTGTTTGTTTCTGAGCACACACATGTAACAGTGTTCCCCCAGGTATCTATTTGTCAGACCAGCTGGCATGGAAGCAGTTCTTAAGGGGTTCCCTGTGCTCTGGGAATACAAATATGTGTTTTGGCCATTGTTGGAAACCACCAGCAAGATGTGGTATTGCCACACTGAGGTACAATTGGCAAAGTAGCACCTGTGGGCCATGTTCCCACCACTGCAGCTGTTCTTCCTCTGTGCCTTCTCTCTTTCTGCACTCCACTCAAATCACAAACTTGCTAAAGAATGAGACACCCACCTCTATTCCCTAGAAAAATTCAACACCTTTCAGGGTTTGTTCTGTTGGCTTCCTTTATTTAGACCAGTTTGCTTCTCCCCTGGGCCTGGACAATCACCATTAGGGGGAGAATAGGATATGGGGGTTATTTCCAAAATTTCTTGAACAAATTGGTGTTCATTCTCATGGCAATGAAAATGACAGCACAACATGCTGTGGACAGTGGTACCAGGGAAGGAATCTGTGGGCCTTGGATAGATGTTGTCAAGATGAAACTCTGCTGAGAGTTTCAGACATTAACAGTATCAGGCCAGGGGAGTCAGTGATGCTCACAGTGCTGGTCTGCTACTGGGTCTGAGTAAGAACCTGCATTGCTCACCAAGTTAGAGAACACTCAGTGCCTAATCCACAGCCACCCTTGAAGGTAAGTTGTCTGGTTTGGGGGTTTTTTGTGGTTTGGTTGTTTGGGTTTACTTTGGGGTTTTTTTTTTCTGTTTACCCAATGTGCAGAGCAGCCAGTGAATTATAAGTACTGCCTTTTCCTTGCTGGAGATAGATCAGCTCATCCCTTCCTTCATGTTCTCCATTCTCTATAATACCTGTCTTCCACAACCTAGAGGCTGCTCTGTGATTGCAGGGCCTGCTGACCTCCTTCCAGTTCACAGAGAGATGCTTTTATTCCATCTTGTCCAGAACTCATCTCCTGGCAATCAGCTGAGCTTGCAGTCTGCAGCAGGATTCTGCCACAGAGTGAACTGCAAAGTGTGGCCTTAGGACAGAGGTGCTGTGTCTGAGCACTGCCATGGGCTCATTCCCCTCTGGCTGCCTGCATGGAGACCTGTGGGCTGCCTGCACAACGTGGCTTTGAACAGCAGCAGCTTTTTGACATCCCAGCTTGGGACAGAGAGGTACCACTTCCTGAGACAGGTCAGCAAAGAGAGGAACCAGCCCTCCTGTGGTGTTACTCGCCTGTGACTCCCAGAGATGCATTTTTGGGGTCTTGGGATGCTGCAGTGGCAGCACCTTGTTCTTCTGATGTTAAAAGTCCCAGTTAAATGGCAAGATTGTACCACTCCTTTTTTTTTTAATTTTCTGGGGGTTTTGTTGGTCGGTTGGTTGGTCTTGGCTTTTGTTAATTTTTTAAAATCCTTGCCTACTTAACTAGTGCCTGACTCGTGTGGATAAGCCAGGAGCTCAGGGTCTGGGCACACCTCTGGGTTGCCACGCTGAGTGTCCAGTGTGGGGACAGTACACAGTCCAGCAGAGATCCCTGTCCCAGTGCTGGGGACTGTCCCAGTGCCCCTCTGTGGCTGCCCTGAGCAGCAGGGCCAGGACTGGCAGTGATGGGTGTCACCACCCCAAACAACTTCCCTGGAGACTGGCAGGAACTGGGGCTTCTGAGCTGCTGGGGGAGACCAGGAATCTGCTGGGTGTTAGGCATGGAAGGTGGTGCAGAGTGCAGGCTGGGGGGCAAAGCTTTGGAATTGATTCTTTAGACAGATGGACAACCCAGTGTGTGGAGGGGAGGGGAACCCAAAACTTGTGCTTGCAATGGGGTAGAAGGTGTATCAAGGAAAGTGCCTATCACAGAGATGTTTCCAAGCTCCTGAAATTCAGTGGCACTGAAGAGGCCAGGTAGTTCTGTAAAGCCATTGTGATGCTTTTTCTGTATTGGTATCAAAGAAGAATTAGAAAGCACCTCCCATACCTGGTGAGGGTGGAAAGCCTGAGAATGGAGTGCCTCAGACAGTTCCCCTGTACTTCACTCACCCCCTTGCAAGACTCTCCAAGGTGCATTGGTACTGTGGTTACTCAAGCAGATCTGTCTCTCCTTGTAGCCACAGCAGATGCCAGGCAGGAATTCAGTGCTGATATCAGCAAAGCCACATCAGCACACTGTGTGCTGCCACTCTCAGGGGTCAGTGGGACAGAACCAACTCAGGCACAGAGAACTCCATTACACTGCAGGGAAGCCTTGTTGGCCTGCAAAGACAGAGAGGAAGGAGAGTCAGAAATATCAGCAACTTTGATCTCACAACTCTCCCATGAATTAATTAATTCTGTATTGTTTGTGTTATAGACAATATAGCTCACATCAGCAACTTCAGACAATATTTCTTTCCATTTGTTCAAGAATCTCTAAAGGTAAGACACCTCTAAGTAAATATAATATACCATGAGCATTTAAGTTGATGGTAAGTTCCTCAAATGACACTTTGAAGAACTGTCATTATCTTGCCCCAGTTACAGACTCCATCCAATTTTTGAAATGGATTGTCTATTATTTTAAAATTTTAGTAGAGATACATTTTTAGTTACATACTGCAAGCTTAAAGTGGTTATGTGGTATCTAAATTGCTGAATGAAATTATTCTGCTAATTTGATTTAGTACCAACTGTCCCCTCTCCCCTGACATGTTAAAAAGTTCCTTGCCTAACTTAATGATTGTGTTGATTTCTGAATGATGAGGTGAGCTTGTAACCTTTTTTACAGAGTTCATAATTTTTGGTTGTTTATCTTTTGCAGGTAGTAGGAAAAGCCTTGAGAGATTATTTGCCTCCAAGAGTAATCTTGGGGAGCAGGTTATAGTCCTGTCCTGCACAGTGCTAAGAGTGATCTGTGGTCCTGTGGTACTGCCACCCACCCTCCCTGAGAGCAGGCACTGCTCCACGCTGCTGGCATCAGGCACAACTCTGCTTTAACTGTAGCTGAGCTTTCTGGACTCTGAGATGAGGTGGGAAAATTTGCCACAGGACCAGAACACACTGGTACAATTCTGAAAACACTTTCCACTGACTGAGACTGCTTTATTTTCAGCTGGGTTTGTTTTTTTCCTTTCCCTTCCACCTCACCCGCCACATCCTTTAGAGTAAACACTAAAGTGCTCATAAGGAAATGTGCTTTTTATTGTTATTATTCACTAAAGCACATAAGAAAATGAAGCATTTACAATATTCAGATGCTAACAAAACATTTCCTCTGTGCACCTGAGCAGCAACAGCCAAGGCCCCTGTCCCTGCTGCAGCATGGGAAGTCCAGGTTTGCTGCTCTGTACTTGAGGGAGGGCTTGGGAGCTGCTTCCTGGAGGATTGTGCCAGTGGGAAGCAGATGCCATCCTCCTTAGGGACAGCAAAATGAGGAAGCACAGACCTGCTGGGCTCTCTCTTCCACCTTTCCATTCCCCCTCTGCTCCTTGCCCTCCTCATTCCATTTTGCAAGTCAGGAACGAGTCAATAAGGGCCTTGCACCTTATGGTGGGGCCACAAAACCAACTCTGCCTGCAGAGAAGGCTTGGATGGCTCTATCTGTGCATGACACAAACATAAATGTACATAAATGGAACCAAAACGCATGGGCTTTGATATTTCCCTGCAGCTGTCCAGGCACTTACACAACCTTAAAGGAAGGATTTGCCATTCAGCACAGCCCTTGTTCCAGCACTGTCAGTTATCCTCAGGCAGATCCAGTTCAAATGCAAACCTCACAGCCCAGCCCCACAGGGATCTCTGTAATCCACACCTTAGCCTGGTATTCACTTTTAACACTCCTCCAGAGCCCTGCTGGTCCCCAAACTTCAGAAAGCACCTGGCAAACAAAGCCACCTCCCCAGCAGAGAGCAAACAGAACCTGGTGACAGGAGAGAAGACACTGCTGGTATTAAACAGCTGTCTGGGTATGCCAGTGCATTCCTGCTTTACACAATGCAAAGTGCTGGTCAGACATCAGTGGGCAGCAGATATTAGATTTTTACTGAGCCTCTGATGGGCACAGAACTGTGTGAGTGATGGTTCAGTGAATGGCTTAAAGAGCTGCCATGACTGATACTTTCCTTGCCATTCTAGAGCTTTTTGGTTGCCCCAGTTACAGGGTTTTATCAGATTCTCAATCCTAAAAGAAAATATGAGTGATTTTATCCAAGTTTGAAGTTAGCCCAGCTCTAAGCAGGGAGTGGGACTTGTTGACCTTCCCATGTAATTTTTTCTGAGGCTCTCAAGTGGGGATGGTTGTGAAAAGGACCAACAGGATATACTTAGACTTTCAATGTATTTTAATTGCAGTAACTATATTGATTCTCTATTTATGATATATTAATAGTTGTGATCATTTTCCTTGCACTTCATAAAACTGTGATCATAGCTAGAGCATGATAATCATGTGATAATCAGATTCATGATCATGAAAGGTGAGGAGAACAAACCAGAGAGTTCTGCTCCCCAAGGTTTGGCTTTGTATCAAAGTGCACAGTTTTGGCTTCGCCCACCACACTGCCTCAAGGTCCCAGGATGATTTTCTCTGTAAAAGTCCATTTATTAATCCAAATGCTGCTCAGACATTACTGAGGATGAGTAGGTGCTCAGTTCCTTAGCTGGCTGTGCACATTCCATTCTTCCCTTTCTCCATCAGCTGTTGTGCAGCTTTTGGATCACCTCCAGCAGTTACTGCTGAGGAGTTGACCTCCAGCAGCTGGTGTGTGATCCTACCTGTGGGTTGGGTACTGTGCTTGCAGCTCCTCTTTAGGGAATCTTCTTTGTGGGGTTAAATCATGAAAATATGAATTTACTGGGCAGAAATGCTGGTGTTTCCTGTGTGCCCAAAGCACCCAGGGAACCAGGCACAAGCCAAGACAAAGAGGGCTCTCCAAGAAGCCATTCCTTCGTGCATGGAAACAGGGCACGGCACCAGCTTGGGGAGGTCCCTGCAGTGAAACGAGAACCCACCGGCTGTTTCCCAGTTACAGGTTTGAGTCTAAGCTTATTCCCTTTTACTGCCATCTGCTGGCTCTGACTGAACGGCTGCTTGGCTGGCCTGGAGTAAATACCTTTGTGTACTCTGCTAAGAGCTACGAGTTTTGACAAGGGACCCTCAGAGAGGGCTTTGGGGATGGATTAACTGAGAAACATAACACTTGTGGAATGGTAAGCTCAGACCATAACTGGGAAGAAACACAGGATAAAGAAAGGCGAAGACAATTCTGAAAAGTCAGCCCTTAAGTATTGCATTTCAGCACTTTGAAAACAAGTAATTTTGGGTTTGTTAGTTTATTTATTTTGAAGAAAAGCTTTTTTTTTTTTGAAAACAACCCCCCAGAACCCTCCCAATGTTTCATTTTAAACAGGTCTATATATAAAAGGGGCCAAAATGCATCTTGAGAGTCAATTACATTTTTGTGGCCTTACCTGCAGCCAGGATTAGCAAAATGGCTCCAACAGGCACCTCAAAGCTCTCTCAGGTGAAGGAAGCAGCTGCTTGCTTGGACAAGAGTATCCTGCAGTTTGTTTCTCTCCAAATGTGCTGTCAGGGAGTAACATCCTGCAGGTATTGGCTGTTTCATGGCTCCAGTAAACTGCAGGTAATATTGTAACTATCAGTGTCTTGTAAAGGATCAGATGGGTATTGAGTCAGGCAAAAATCATTCATTCATTAATTCAAAAATCAATCATTCATCAAAATCTTTGATTTTGCTGTTGCTATGAGAAGGATCTTTAGCATGGTTGGGCCCTGACAAATGTCCTCCTCTCTCCTCTTACACACAGCTTCTGGGCAAACCCACCTGAATACACCAATGCTCCTGCTCTCAGAACAGGAAAGGAGAGAAGGCTCCAAGTCCAGCCCTCCCACAGTGCTGCAACACAGCCAAGTGCTGAACCACCTAGCTGGCAGCAGGTCTCCTGCCAGGAACAGAGTTGTGACCTCCTGTGGGAGGTACCATGTGGGCCAGGAATTTTTTTTATTCCATTTTATTCCATTTTTATTCCTCAAACCTTTCCCCCTTCTCCCACCGTGTGAGACAGGGGCAGAGAGAGTGAGCAGAGGAGCAGCCTGGGGCAGGAGAAAGGCACTGTGGGCAAAGGGACCTCCCTGGTGTCACCAGGGCACCTGTGGGGAACAGAAAGGACACTTTGAGGGTAAAGGGAGGTGAGGAATGGACAGTTTGGGGCAAAATCTGAGTTCATCTGCAGGGAAATAAGTAGGGGATATTTTGGAGGGAAGAGCTGAGGTGATGAGTTCACCCAGCTTGGCCCAAGTTGAGTTGGCACAAAATGGGACCAGAGGTGAAGGTCAATGAAAGCCAGCCCTGCTCAACCTCTCAGTCCCAGAATAAATTCTACAAGCTGCCCACTGAGGGACTAAAAAATAGATAAAAACAGAGCATTCCACGAGCAAACCAGAAGGTTCCTGGGAATCCCATTAGAGTGTTGTCATAGCCTTTTTAACAGATCTTTAAGTTTTTAATGACAACACTACATTTCTCTGTTGGGATCATTCACTCTTTGGGCTGTGGGGTTTATTTGGATTTTAACTTCCTCACAGTGGCCCTGACACTGCTCAGAAGCTGGGAGCAAAAGCAGAGTCAGAGCTCCTGGCAGGGCCAGGGTGTTTTCCCACAGAGATGCTGCCCACCAGCCTGGCCAGGAGGGATCTGCTTTGGCTTCTGCAGGGAAAGAATGCTTTCAGAGATTCAGATGAGATTCCAGCAGCCTCCTATCCGGGCTCTTCCCGGGCAGCCCCTCCTGCTCTCAGCCCCCGCCCAGCCGGGCCAGCTGTGCCGAGGGGAATTTGTCCTGCCAGCAGCAGGGGAGGGGAATTTGTCCTGCCAGCAGCAGGGGAGGGGAATTTGTCCTGCCAGCAGCAGGGGCAGGACACGAGCTCCCCCCGGGACTTGGACTGCCCCTCTGGGGGATGCTGGGATTTTCATAATTCCAATAATTTGGCTGCTGAAATTTCCCAGCCCAGGGGCTTTAGCTGACAGGGCAGCACAAAGATTGGTCTCTGTGTGGTGCCCAGATTTGGGGTTCAGTATCAGCTTTGCTAGTTCAGATGAATTACACCCACAGCCCCAAATTCCCTGCTGAATTCCTGCTGGAATAACCTGGCAGTGCCTCGTGGAGTGTGGATATTCCCATGCAGAGCTGCCACTTTAATACCAGCTGTGACAGGAACCAGCAGAGGTTCCAGGGAAGCTCAGTGGGATCAGGACAAGGACAGGTTTATATTCCATAGAATTTGTTATTTATAACCCTCCTCCCCCAGCCCCACGGGTGTTCCTGGGGGACACCTGACAGAGTTCCCTGGAACTCAGCCAATTTCATCCCCCCTGAGCTCGGGCTCCAGCTGATGTTTTAAAGCAGGAGCAGGCAGGGCTGGACACGCTCCTGGCCCGTGCTGAGGTAGCCCCTGTGCCCAGGGGAGGACATCTCTCCCTGCAGAAGCCGAGCCCATTTCAGTGCCTCTGGAAGTTCTTTTCCCTCAGGAAAGGGATGCACATCCCTGCTTTCAACACACCTTCAGTGGGACCCACCTGTGAAAGCTTCCCATCACTGCTGCACTTCCAGCTGCACCCTGAAAAACTCCAAACTTCATCCAAACAAAACTTCATCCGAGTCTAACCTTTTGTTTTAAGGCATCTCTGAGGGCACTGCTTAGGGTTTCATTTCTGTGGGGGAAGATTCCCTTGACTTTAATGCTGCTTCCAGGCTGGAAGGGAAGGGGTTTCTGGGGCTGAGACATTCCTGGGGGTGTGCAGGAGGTTGGCACCAGGAATTGCTGTCGGAGCCCCTCCGCAAAGGCACCGTGCTGACATTCCCAGGTAACTCCAGCTGTTCCTCAGGGTATTTTTGAGGTGTCAGTGGGGTCTGCCTGGGCTGCAGCATCTCCAGGTGCCTGTTCAGAGCAGCCCCTGGCCCTTGATCCATGCCCATCCCCGGGATGTGCTTGGCACGCTGCCTGCCAGGGGCAGGCACTGAGGCCCAGCTCCTCCCCTGCAGAGACCCAGGACAAGAGGGGCTGGTTCCCTTCCTGGGGCTCCAGCCAGCTGGGACACACTGAGGGAACACCGAGGAACACTCCTGGCAGTGAGTGGGAGTCACCAAGGGCTCCGTGCAGCTCTGGGCCAGAAAAGCAGCCCCAGCCTCAGCACCTGCAGTGATTTTGGGCTGTGAACACTCACCTGCAGGAAACGCCCCTCTGCAGGTGGGACCAGCCCTGACAATCTCCAGAAGAACTGTGGCCATGGACCAAGGGAACCCTCAGGACTTGTCCTGCTCATTTCTCCTTGGAAAGGGACATGGAATGAGCACCTTGACAGCTGTTGGGTAAATCCTGGAAAGGGCAGAAAACCAGGCTTATTAGAAGAGTTTTGTGCTGTCATGTCAGGTACCAGCCAGTTCTGCTCTAGAGCCAGGCTAGGGGCTGGTGTGTGAAGCAGCATTAGCAGGAAAGAAGGAGCTACGTTTGCATAGGAATTCCCTTGCTGGCAGCAGCCATCCCCATCCCAGGCAGGACCTTCCTGTGAGCCCGAGCTTGGCTCAGGTGCTTGGAGCGGGGTGCTGACAAGGCCAAGATTCTGAATTCAATCCCCACATGGATCAATCACTCATCACCGTTTGACTTGATAACCCGTGTGGCCCTTTCCAGCTCAGAATCTCCTGTGCTCCGGAAATAAAGAATAAACAGTTCTCACTGGCTTTTTAAACCCACGGGTTTTTCCATTGGGGAGTGCCAGCCACAGAGAAAGTGAGGGAGAGAAGGAGAGCATCAAGTCTCCCCCGGCAGGTGTGGGATGAGCGGCTGGAGCAGGACCGAGCCCCGGGCACAGTCCGGACTCGGCCCCAGCGCCCACCCCGGAGCGGCTCCTCCCGCCCGCGGCCATCCAGCGCCGCTCGTTCCGCGGGGTCGCTGCGGGCGGGAGCCCCGGGGGTTCGGGCACGGGGGCGCTGCTCTGCC
>WBNO01024437.1:30624-54829 GCA_013400575.1 Peucedramus taeniatus
CCGCGCGGCGCCGGCCGTGACGCGCTCGGGAGCTGGGCGGGAGCCCGTGTGTGCCTCATGGGCCCGGAGCGTGCGGGACAGCGAGCGCGGCGCAGCCCGGCTCAGCCCCTTGCCGGCACCTGCCGGTGGCCTTTCCCCCGGGAAGGGCTGCTGGAATCGTATGTGCCTCTCTGTAGTGTTAAGGTCCTGGCACAACTTTTCTATCCGTAAAGAATCCTGCTTTAGTAATGCTTTCAAATTTAGGGGGGTTTGTTTGTTTTGAGTTTTTTTTTTGGGAGGGGCGGGGTTTAGTTTCTGCTGTACTATCAGTAAGAAAGCAAACGAATTGTCGTGTTGCCATCTCTCTGTTCAAGCCCGGCGCATAGCAAGTGTGATTCTTTTTCATTGCGATTAAATAGGATCAACCTGTTGAAAAGGACAGCACTTCAGTGTGCAGGCTACTGCCGATAGGGGTGTACTATGTCTGTGTAACTTCCGAGGGTTTGGTAAAGGCAGAGTTGAAACTGACTTAAAGTGTAGAGTCCCAAAATTCCTTAAGGATACAGGGCCTTCTCTTCTGAAGGCGAAGACTGAGGTCTTGCTGCAAGAAAGAGAAGCTCGGTAAAGGATTTCTCTGGCGTGGAGTTAGGCAGAATTCTAGCAAAGCAGAGATCGGAGGCAGAGCTTGTGTGATTCTTTTTTTGCCCCCGTTACCTCATTTGTCAGTAATTAGTACACAGGAATCAGCACATCCATATCTGCTGGTATATGTGGCTGCTTCTTGCCTTAATGTGGCTTGTTTGGTTCCTGGTAATGTTTTTACCTTGTTCGCCTATTCCTGTTGCTTGGAGAGAGGGGATGGGAGGAAGTGAATGTAGAAGTGCCTTTCCTGAGCTGCAGGAAAATTAAAACCACCGTGGGGATGGTTTTGCAAAATGGCCTTATTGCTAGGCAAGCTTTTTATTAGGAATGATGAGGAAAAGGATCACTGTAAATGCTAATTAAAAATTGACTTAAGTTAAAGTCCACCTCAAATGTCCCTGTTAATGGTCACCTGTGTAGTTATGTTCCCTTAAACTTTCTTTTACAAAGATCTCGTTAGAAGCAAAATCTTATGCTTGCTTGAGGCATCCAAATGTCTGACTTCTAGGAACATGGGTAAAGGTTACTCAGCTTTCTCTTTTCTCCTGGTCACGGGAAGCTTTGGCTCTCCTTGTTAAAAGTCTATTTTGTCATGGGTAGGAGTGGCTGGTGATTGTTTCCTCTGATAGCACCAGAGTACAGCATCTTGTAGAAATACGTGGGCTTCCACTTGCTGGTGGGATGTACGTCAGCACATCAACTGCCTTCTGTGACTCATCAGTTTAACTGGTTACTGTGTTTTCCTCTGGGCTTGTCCTCCTCCTTGCCAGACTTGCCTGCTCAGGATTACCAGTAACTGTGCCATGGATGTTCAGTGTCATGCTTTTGTCTGAGGTTCTTTTGGCCCACAGTGATACTTAGGGGAGACTGTGAATGTCTGCAGGGAGTAGTATTTTGCTAGCACACTGCCTTAGGGGGAATATATTGGAGTCTCCCCCATGGAACAATGTTGTTTTTAAACTGTGTCCATACACCTCCCCTTAACAGCAGCCAGCTGGCCAGAGTGAGTTTTGACAGCCTCTCCTTCCCCAGCTCTTGACCCCTCTGAGCATGGTTGTCATGCTTCCTAGGCTTCTTCCTAATCTGGTTCAAGTAGGCTAACAGATTCCAAAGCTGTTCTGCAGGGGGGAGAAGGGATGATGTTGAGGGAAGCAGTGGTACTGGCATTGTTTCTCAAAGCAGGCTGAAACCTGCAGGTACTGTTGGCACTATTTGTGTTCCCTGGTCTCCTCCTGCTGACTTGTGCGAGTGTAGAGAGCTCTTGTAGCCAATGCCATTGTGGTAGCAGGAAGTGTCTGTGTGTGGCAATGTCCCTATGAAACTAAACCTAAAAGCACAGCTGTAAATACTGGTGCTGAACACCAGTTCAGCAGTTTACTGAACCAGTGTTTGGCACTGAAAGAATGTTTTTCTGTTCCAACAAACAAGAATTCTTGGGAATGCATGTTGTACTAGGAAGAGTCCTTTTTTCTAGGTGATATCTCAGTTATGTTAAGACTTTGCTGCTTCTGAATAAGAACATTTTCTACTAAGAAGTGTATTAAAGAAGATCAAAAACTTCACTTCTAAAAGGGCAATGAGAAAGGACCTGTTATTGAGAGTAATAACAGCAGCAGTGCTACAATGCTCAGCTGTTGTCAGACGTTTTTACTTGAGGGGTGTATGAGAATGGCAAGGCTCCACGATCTCCTTGTGAGTATTTAGAAAAGAATACAGGTGTAGAGTAGGTGAAGGTAACAATTTACAGTGCATTCTTGCCTCTAGCAGAGTGGCTTGGACTTAAAAACTGGAGATTCTCTAGTCTGTTTTCCCTTTAATTGGCTCTTGAGTTCTGTTACCCCCAAAACGTGTGTGAGGTTTTTAGCGAGCAGTTGTCTGTAGGTGACTAGACCCTTTTCAAGTAAGTACTGCACAGGTTGCTTAAGTAGTTGTAATCAAGCTGTGTTAACAAGTAACAGCTCTTAAATTACAAAGGCTGAGACTCTCCTTTGACTCGGGGTTTGGAAAGTACAAGTTGGTGGTGTCCATCCAGTTGCTGTGAGGTAAGGAGGGGTTGAACTGCCTCCATCACTGTTGAGTTCCTCCTACACATTCCTACAAGTTGGAGAAACAGGTTTTGCCAGGTCCTATAAGACACTGCAGTGTGCCTTCTAAGTAGATGCTGCTTTACTGTTGAGACAAGAGTTTGCCTTGATCCTGCAAGTCATGGAACAAGAAGTTGGTCACATTGTAACTAGCAGTTGATGTGACTAACCTGGAACAGAGGCTAAACAGTGTTGAAGCAATGAAGTAGGTATTTAATAAAAGGCCTTCAAAGGATACACCTTGGGCAGTACAAGAGCCCAGCCATGGCTCTATCCAAGATGGACACCATGTCACAAGTTTTCACTCTTTTATAAGTTTTGGTCCTTTTACATATTGGGGTTAATTGTCCAATTGCAGCTTCAGGTTATGCAGTCCCATCCTCCCAGATTGCTCTCCTCAATTCGCTGTTCTTTGCACTTCTTGGGCCTGGAGCTGCAATGCTGTCCTTGGTTCTCAGGCTGGAAAAGGATTGTTTTGTCTAATTCAGCTGTGAAGAGAACTTGATAACACTTCATATGAAGTTCAGAGTTACACAGTAAGGCAGTACAGAATGTGGAAAATATGAAAACTAAAACTTAAGGCATCACAATCACAGATCATCTTAGCAGTTGGGGTACTTAAAAAAAAAAGTCTTGTGTGGTCTTGCTTGGTTAGTGTGGTGATGACAATGCAAGAAGAAGCTTTTCCAGAGTAAGCATGTGCTGCCTTTCCACTTGAGAGGGGTGCACAGGACTTGATACTGCTTCTTTGGGCAGTTTTGGTTTCCAAGGAAGAAAGAAGGGTAACTGTAAGAGGAATTTTAAACAGCTCCATTTCTTGTCTAGCTACTAACCTAAATAGAACTGATGAACAGGATTTTCAGCTTTGCTGCCCATTTCTGGGATGGGAAATAAAAAAAAGGATGAATGGTCAGTTCTGAAAATAGAGGTAGGTTTTGTGCTGTGTGGTAAACCCTTGACTGAAGAATAGTGTGTTGAAGCACTGGGTCTTGTTACTGCACTGGAATGAGCTGAACTGGGAGATGAGGGCACACTTTGAGTGTTAAGAGAACAGAGTAAGTCTGGTTGCAACTTCATATGCAGTTATGGAAGTATTTATATAACATTATTTTACTTTCTTATATTTTACATTAACTTTAATTTTCTTTCCAGCCACCAAAGTTCTTGGCACAGTCAAGTGGTTCAATGTCAGAAATGGATATGGCTTTATCAACAGGTATGTTTAAATTCTGATAGTTGTATTTATGCTGTACTAAGACTCATAGTACACAAGATAGGCCATGAGTTATAATTGCAACAGAGACCTTTTTGTTTGGTTGTCTTTTCATACAGTTGATAGTCAGCTTAGGCCAGGCACTCAGCAAACTTTCTTAAAGCACCTCAGCCACCAGTCAAAGGTTATGTGTATGGGGAGAAAACAGAAAGGGTCAAACTCACTATGAGTTTGGTCTGTTACCTGTTTCTCATCTTTACTACACTCTTAATGAGCTGCATATTCTTTAGTGACTGCCTGGCTTTTTTTGAAGATGTGAGGAAGGTAGGAGGATGAGAGGAAATACTTTTGGGTAAACTTCAAGCGTTAACTGCTTGGCCAGAATACCTCATGTGGATTCTCATTGAGATTCCCTCATAGTAGCTCACTGAAAATATGCCAGGCCTGGATTTCATAGAAGTTCTCTCTTTATATCTTTTGGTTTTTTCCCCTCTTCTCTGGACAGAAACAAACCTGAATAGCACTGAGAATCCAAATAGCTGTAGGAGAGATTGATCATACTACAGCCTTAGGTGCAGAAGACCCGTGCTTCCAATTTACTGGAGGAAACTGGCTTTTAAGGCTGAAATATTTTTGTGGTTGAGGGGCTTAAATGTCTTGTGTGCTTTTTCGAGGCATGAAACTGCTACATGCTGAACACTTGTCTTCCAAAAAACATACCTGGCAAGTTATGTCACTGTGCAAGTCATTGAGCTGTTACACATCAGGCAGATTTGGGTGAGTTGGACAGTGCAGAAAGGGGTAGAAGACCCCACATTCATGGATCTGAAGCCAGTCATGGGTGTGGTGTTCATCTCAATCTCTGGAGATTGTTACATAAGCTTAGAAGAAGAGTTTTAAGTAGGAAGTTTTCTTAAAATCTGTAATAGCAGTTGATGTAAGAGCCTTCACCTGGTTGTGGTGTAATAACTTGTTAGCTTTCTTCCTAACATGAAGTCTACTGTTGCTTCAATCCAGGACAACAAATTTGGGATTATGTGTTATCTTCACAAACTCTTTGACCCACCTGTTCTGTTTGCTGAGAAGGAATTGAGTGCACAGATGGCAGGGCTTAGACTCGTTTTTATTGTATGGGAACACAGATTCAAGGTCTCAGACTTATCTCTGTGTTTTGTATGTGGAAGCCTGAACTGTCTGGCCTAATCCAGAAAACCTCACGTTCATGTCTGGGTCCTCCTCCTGTGGACTCTCCTAACACCTCTGGTGCCTCTTTGCTTCGAATTTCACTGAAAGGAGATCTCTGTTAACAGCTGTGGCCAGTCCTGTTGATAGTCTTGTTTGACCTCTGGGGTAACAGCTCAGGTTGCAGTCCCTCTGGAATTGTTTTTGGGGAGTTAGAGTAGTGAAAAACAAGCAGTCCAGTCATCAACTCTGCCCTGCATAAAAAGAAAACACTGAATATTTGCCAGAAGATTACAGAGAAACTCCCCTGTCCTCTCACGCTTTTGAAGGCCTAGGAGTCCTTTCTGTTCTCAAGCAAATGACCATAGAAGTTCAGAGCAGGGTCTTGGTAGCATAAGCTTAGACAGAATGTATGGAATTCAGGGCATGTGCTACAGGCTGAGAGAAGGAGGGTTTCACTTGAAAAGCCAGGAATTTCTTTTAAAGTCTCTTAAGTCTAAACTCTTACAACTTCTCACTTTTTTTCACAGAAATGATACCAAAGAAGATGTGTTTGTTCATCAGGTAAGACAGCAGTAGTTGTGCTTAGACATGTGTGCTATGATAGGTTTCTAGTGCAGCTTCCTGCAACAGCTACCCAACCTTGTCCTCGATTCTCCTTAGAATATTTTCTGCAGATAACTTGAGTGGATGTGTATGTTGAAATTTTCAGGGAGAAATGTTAGGTTGTTTTCCTTCTCTATGAAGGGCTAGGTATTTTAACCCTTCTTAACCCTTTATCTGCTCTAATTTGAACACTAGAGGTGTTATTTTGGTGTTTTTTGTTTGGTTGTCTCCTCTTGGTGAGATGACTCCTCTGTGAATACCTTGCTACTGTTGTCTGTCCTTCATCCTGTTTCCTCATGCTCTTTGTGCCTTTTGTTTCTTCCTACCCTCTTCACTTGCAGGTCTGTTCTGTCTGCCCTCCCTGGTATTGGAGAGAAAGTGATCTAGTCTGGCTCTTGACCAGCCTGGGTTGCCATCAGCTGTTTCTGCACAAGGCAGCTGCTCTGAGGCAGAAGAGGAGGAAGGCTGTTTGCCAAGTATGCCCAAGCAGAGAGAGCTTGCCCAGTGGCTTGTTATTGGTTAACTTTCCTTGAGCTGTCAGAAGGCTGTTCTAAGTTTATACTGTGACTCTCAGGTTGCAGGCAAATAATGGCAAGACAGAGGATGCTAAAGTCAAGTGATTAGTTGGCTTAGATCTGGTTTTGCATCATTCACCAGAAACTGCAGTCTTGCCCCTAGAGTTTGTCCAATATAAAATGTCTGCAGGCTCATGTGGTCTTTGAAAGCATGAACTTTCTCTGTGGTGTGAGTGACAGTATTTCTGTCAAATGTAACCAGGAAGCTTGTTCCCAGAGCTGGTCACTGAGAATGAGGATATGTGCATGTATCCTTAGCTGGTGAGTTAACACTGAGAGTTAGTTTAGTTCTTGTGTCTTGATGACTAAATAGTGGTAACTGTTTCTCTGGGTCATAGGGTGTATACCCATTATCTGAACCTGGCTGGAGCTGGAAGGGGATAAATCTACTGCCTGTTATGGGAGAAAATGAAGTTGGGAAGTGTGCACAGTGTACATGTTCCTGGTTCAGCTGATGGGCTTGAGAGCAAGAGCTGTCAGTGCATATACTGATTTTTGATGGTCATTTTCCTTCCTTAGCAGCCTGTGCTGTGGGAATGCTGACACATCTGTGGTTTGGTGGGTTTGTGTCCAGAGGAGGGTGGGACCAGTTCTGGAAGAGAAACATGTTCTGGATAGGCAGCACTGCCTTAAAGACAAATGAGGTTTCCTTGATACTTGTGAGACAATATCCTGGAAAATGGCTGTTGTGCTGATGACAGATAACATGGATCAGTGTGTTCTGCTTAGGAGGGCTGCCAGCTGAGACCCAAACAGAGAGCTAGTGTTGTCTGTGCTGTTTTGTCTCCTTCACCTGCAGAGGAGATTATTCCCCTAAACGTAAACTTGTGGGTGTGTGTGGAGAGGGGTGGGCACTTCCCGTCTCCTGTGGCTGAAGTCCTTTCGGGGTGAACAAAACTGGCTTTGTTTCAGAAATACCACATCATGTGCAGACCTGTATCAGATTAACCCTCCTGGCCAGCTGAGCATGGCAGAGTAGAGGCTTCTAGTGCTGCACTGGCTTGGCAGCAGTCAGATGTTCCTCATCCTGTAAATGGATGCGCTCGCTCCCAGAGCCTGGGACATTCTGGCCAGAGCTCCTGGTGAGGCTGTCTGAAGAGGGAGGCAAATCCATGCTGTGAGCAAACATCCTGCTTCAAGCTCCCTCTGCACTGATAGTGCCTGCTCTGCCCCTCCCACGTGCCTGGGAGGGGCTGGATTACACTCCTAATCCCTTCAGAATAAGGTTGACCTAGTTGAATAGATACAGCTTCTCCCTGCCTCCCCTGCATGCATCTGCACGGGGAGGGAACGGCCGATCTCATGATTGGAATGGGGGTTAGTGCTTGGTGTCTGGCTATTGGATGCTATTTATAACTAGTACAGATTAAAATGCTTTTCTTTTTAGGGCATGCATGGCTTGCTTTGAGTTAACCCTTTGTTTTGCAAGGGCCCCAGGCAGCGTTTTTAGGGCAGTTCTTCACCTTGTGTCCCTGTCTGGTTGGTTGGTGCAAGGTGCTGTCCAGGGCACTGTGTCAGTCAGGTACAGATGCTGTGAGCAGAAGTGATCCATTTGCCTCGTGGGCTGCAGTGTGTCTCACAATTTAAGGACAGGACAAGTGTCAGCAGCCAGAGCAGTTACATTTAATTAGGTAGAGTTTAAATCAACAGGTTGTGAGGAGGAGTTAATCTCTTTCTCTTCACTTCACTGGATTGTGTTGATCATGGACAGCCTGAAGCACCTGCACCAGGAATCAGTGTAACAAATTTTGGTTGTTACAGGGACAGCGCTGGATGTGCTGATGATGTGGTGGTATGAGTTTATGGAAAGAACTCGTTCAGACAAGAACCTGAACTAGCTCTGGAGGCTCTTCTGGTTGCCTGTTCATCAGTGTTCCCCCTAGGAAAGGAAAGGCCTTGTTGTTGAGTGTTGTCTGTTAATATGAAACATCTGTCTCCTGATTCAGAGAAACTGGAGCTGCAGGATGCTGGTAAACATTAACAGGAAGAATAGTGCTCTCTCCCCTCTGGATACATGGGGTAAAAGTCTTTTCATCAAGCTTAGAGCTTAGGCTTGTTAGAGGCTTATTTCAGTGATGTTTACCTGCAGCTGAAGCAGTAAAGCTGTAGAGTTTCTGCTTGGATTTCTAGGATTTACTTGAAGTTGTCCTAATTGCCTTTATAAAACAATTATAAAGGCAATTTGCTCCAGCCTACTGCAGCCTCTACCTTCTGTTGGCAATTGCAGATCTGGATTCTTGAAGTTTCTGCCCATAAGGCTGGGAACAGAACATATGGAGTACTGTTGCTTTTATCTTTCATTATGCTTTTTGAAGGGTATTTGAGGAGCTTCATCTCTCTTACATGTACCCTCTGCTGGAAATAAATCTGTTAGTCCTTTCTTCTACGTTTACAGGGAAGAGGAAGGAGTTTGAAATACAGCTTATTGACATCTCTGTCACATGCAAAGCACAAGTCTTAAAAGTTTTAGTCAGTTGTTTCAGTACAAATAGTACAAAATCATTAACTTTGCTGCAGGTGAAGGGTTTTAGTACTAGCATGTAAAATTTATGGAAAAGCAAGCACTTCAATCTGATTTTAAGAAATGGGACAGTTACACTAAAAGGTCAGCAGAAAGCAAAGTTGTTTGAGATAATTGTGGGGTCTCTGCTTGCTAAAGTAATTCCCAAAGGAATTGACTTGAACAGCTCATTCTGTTTCTGTATTGAACCCCGAACCTCTTGGAATGTTTTTGCTTTGACAGTTATAGTATGTACACTCTTGTATCCTTCCTTAGGCTGTTCAGGGATGCTGCAGGATATAGGGAAAGGTATGGCTAGAAGGACATGCTGGTGTGTTGCCTGAAACACAAAGGAGACTGTATTGAGCAGCAAGGAAGATAGGTTTCCTAGACTAGTCAAGATGAGCTCTAAACTGAATAAATTTTTTCTTCACTTGGGAATATTTTGGGGCTGTTGTTGACTAAATGTTGTTGCTATGCAAAGATAACAGCTCCACTGATGGTCATTCTGCAGTTTTTCTTCAACTGCAGACCGATAGGACAACTGGCTCTTCTGTTTCTGCCCTACATCCTATTTCTTAAGCTGGATTTATGCCCTGTTTCCATGTGTGTTTCTCTCTGCTGGCTCTGCACCTCCCTCCGTCATTCTAACTAAAAGTTCCCACATCAGGAAAGTTAATGTGAATTGGTCTTTAATAATCTAGTGCAAGATAATAATCTTTCAGTAAGAAAATAACTACTGGATTAGCTTGTACAATGCATGTTTTGGTCTTTTCTTTCTGGCATCTTCCAGTTTGCTAAGCCTTGCCTAATGAACAGACTGCAGGCTTGTCTTGCTAACAACCTTTTGTGGAGTCCTAGAAATACTCCACAGAGTATGAGCAAGATACTTGTAGCTGACAGGCTGATAATTGCTCCAGGAGGTTTGAGTGTTTCCTGTGAGCCTGAGGAGGTGTACAATGGGCTTTGATCCAAACCCATGTTGTTATTTTTATGTAACAATAATAGTATTATTATTCATAGCTATTATTGTGGTACTTTGGGGTTTCTGTCCAGGAGATGGCTAAGATTGCATCTGTCTGTTCTGGTCCTATTCCTGTGCTATCACAGACTCACTTAGTATTTGGGGTCTCATTTACAGTGCTTAGATAAAATGCTAATTTGTTACACCAGAGTTACAGAGTTAATTCTTTTCTGGTTGCTATGACTTGCCATGATACCATATAGTTAATGCTTCTACAGAAATGCTCAGAGTTCTTGAGTTCTCTTGAGATGGTCTACAGCTCTCCTAATGACTGAAAGCAGGGATCACACCTGCTCCAAGCTGCCTTGGTACAGCTTGGAGGAATCAAACACTGAGTATGAACTCTGTTCATGCAGAGATATGTAATAATTTCCATATTCAGTGTGCTGGACAGAGCAGCTCCTGGGGCAGCAGCTGATTTATAAACTCATAAATAGTGAGAGAAGAGGAGACCTTGAACTGAGTATTGGTGGGCCTGTGAAATAAGAGACATCTCTGGATTTGAAATACCTTAGTGTGGTGACTGCTCTGGTGTGTAGAGTTGAAATTGTAGCAGAGAAATACTGCCCTTCCCTCATCTGTGGGGCTATGAATGTGTAAAAAAAGTAACATAAAATAATATATTTTTATGTATCTTCCTTTCAAGACGGCGATAAAGAAAAACAATCCTCGGAAGTACCTGCGGAGTGTTGGTGATGGAGAGACTGTAGAATTTGATGTGGTTGAGGGAGAGAAGGTGAGAGATCATGGAGCCTCAGGGTGTGGTCCAACAGAGATAGCATCACACACAGCTTTAGCTGTGTCTTTGATGTCTCTGTCTGATGTGTTAACCACTGGGTTGGTGGCATTCATATAGCTTTTCTGGGGGAAATGTGTTTTTTAAAGGTGTAATTAAGGCATATTTCTAGATATGTATCAAAACTACTCGGAAACTGCATCCTAGTGCTTCTAGAATCTGCAGTTGTTACTTGAGAGAACATGTGAAGCCTACAGCCTGCCCAGTAATTATTACCTGAGGCCTATATTGCCCTGAACAATTTTTCTTGGAGTCTGGTAGCTTAATAACTGTAAGAACTTTCAATTTCCTTATGCTTCTACTTTCCTGAACATTTTTTGAGGTTTATTTTTGTCTCAGTCAGTTCCTTCTTGCTTCCTCCTCTGAACTCAGTCCGTTGGATAGGATTTCAGTATCTTAACTCATGGTTAACTCTTGGTTCAGGGGTTGGGAATAACAAAACTCCTTTTGTCCTGTGCGGGAGAAAGAAATCACTGTAGCTTGGAACTTAGGCAAAAAATCCTCTTTCCTGTTTCATCTTCTCCATGTAGCTGGTAGTTCTTTTCTCACACCACTCTGGCTGCCTTTCTTTTGCCCTTTTAGGGTGCAGAAGCAGCTAATGTCACTGGTCCAGATGGAGTCCCTGTGGAAGGCAGCCGCTACGCCGCAGACCGGCGCCGCTATCGACGGGGCTACTTTGGCCGACGCCGGGGCCCACCTCGGAGTGTGAGTTCAATTTCCTTGGATTGCTACTGCCACACACAATACTGGCAGGGCAATTTCTCACCTGTCTGAGGCACTTCTGACCATGCAACATAGGTCTAATAAACTTTCAAGCAACGGTCTACAAGGCATCCTGACAAAACCAGAACAGATTGGTGTTGGAAAGTGGCTAAGTACTATAAAGCTGTCGTAAACTGAGAAGCGTTATTTTTTTGAGTTCTGAGTCTTTCAATTATGCCTCAACTGCTGTTAAATACTACCTGTTCCTACTATCTATCCTAGTTCCTTTGGATATTTAGTTATCCTGATCAGTTTTACACATGAGGGGACAGCAGATGATTATGGGGTTTTTAATTTTGTATGGTCATGGTGGTTAAAGTGGCTGTGCAGAATGGGAAGTATTCCTGTCAAACTAAAGGTAGACTACTAAGGGCTGTCAGGAGGCTACAGCTTTTGCTTCCTACTGGATCAGATGAAGAAGATGCACTTTTGTTTTTAGATATCTTGTTAAATTCCTTCTTTTAAAGGGAAGAATAATACATGAGGAACTCTTAAGTCATGTAACATTTTATAAAACAGACATTACTGATGGCTGGCATTTAAAACACCACAAACAAAAATCAAACCAGAAAAAACACCACCCAAACCAACATGCAATTTTATCAATTAACAACTAAAGGGGAGTGATAACCACTGCATCTCTGAAAGACTGAAAGGACTGTGTAGAAAAAGTGATGTGAGGTAATACAGTTTATCTATCTTAAAACTTCTTGATGTTTTTGTGGGGGGTTCCCTGTGGAATGGGGCTTTGTGTAGAATGTAAAGTGGTCTGTGGCAAATTTGTGTGATGTTTTTGTTAGCTTTTCAAATAAAGAATTTTCCTGATCAGTAGCTGCCTCTCTGTAACGTGTACCCCTTACAGTGCATTTCATGTAGTGAAATTCACTTAATATGTATCAGAGAGAATGTTTCTAAGAACAGCTTCTTAGTCTGTGAGGAGCAGGGGCAGCACTGATGGCTCTTATTTTGCAGTCAACTTAGCCCAAATTTAAGCCTTTTGAGAATCTGCTGCTTCTTTTTACCCAATATGCCGGGGTTTCTGTACTGATATATTGGTTTTGAGCTTGCATTCAGGGTAATGGTTAATATACTCCCTTCCAAATACAACACTTGTGTTTTCTTTTGGTAGCAGGGTGGTGAGGGAGAAATCAAGGATGGGGTCACAGAAGGAGGACAACTTCAGCAAGTGCACAGGAATCCTACCTACCGTCCCCGCTATCGCAGGTCTGTACAGTTCCTCTGCTCAGTTACTCAGATGCCTTTGTGTTCTGTACTGGCTTCCATGTGTGGGAACACTTATGCAAATGGTAGGGACAGTGAGAAGCATTTTAATTACTTGGAGAAATTTGTTTCATGTGCTTGTATGTTCAGAATCATAATGGCCCAGAAAGGGCAAAGAATTCTCAGCATCCCATTACTTCTCACAACTGAGCAGCATATTGAAGTGAGTTGCAGTGTCCATGTCCTCCCAGCTGAACACTCATACTTCCCTGGATAAGTAATAACCCAAATACTTAGTCTGGGAGCCTGCTGGGGATGCTGGTGGGTGAAAACTTGAGTGTGAGCTGGTAAGTGTGGAGTTGCAGCCCAGAAAGTGACCCATATTCCTGGGCTGCAGCAGGAGCAGCGTGGCCAGCAAGGTGAGGGAGGTGGCTGCCCAGTACTTGAATGGGGCTTATAAGAAAGATGGGGATAAACTTTTTAGCAGAGTCTGTTGTGTTAGCATGAGGGGTAATGGTTTGAAACTGAAAGAGATTTAGAATAAATGGAAGACTTTTTTTACTCTGAGTGTGGTAGAACATTGAAACAGGTTGCCCAGAGAGGTGGTAGATGCCCCTTACAAGGTCAGGTTGGACGGTGCTCTGTGCAACCTGATCTAGTTAAAGGGGGTTGGACAGATGGCCTTTAAAGGTCCTCAAGGAGCTGGTTTGTCTGCCATTCCCTCAGTTGCCCCTCATCATATTGTCCTTGTTTATAAAGTATCTTAAGAAGTCAAATTCCAACACAGAATTTAGAGATTAACTATAAAAATTATGTAATCCCTGTTTTTTCATATGCATGTCTGTTCAAAAACAAAAAGTAAGAGGTGAATAACAGTTACAAGAGCAACAACAAGCTGAATTTGATAGGGATAACAAGATTGTTCTTAATTGTAATGACTGGCCTGTTCCATCCTTTTGGAATCTGGGTCTAAAACCACAAGCCTTTCACCTCTACTTTGAGCTTTTCTCTTTCCGAATATTCATGTTCAATTTGGCTCTTTTACCTAGGACTGTGGAAAATGGGATACTACTGGTGCTTGCTGCTTGTTGGCATCCAAGCCAAATAAATTTAATTCCTGAAAGTCTTCATTAGTTTTGGGCAGTCAGAGATAGCACCCTAGCAAGTCCAGTGAGGCTTTTGCACGTCATGTGGTTGAATCACAGGCTGAGTAATTTGTCCATGACTAATGGAAACTTGTGATTCTCTGATGCAATTTTCCTATGAGAGGAATGATACATCCTATCAGTGCACAACGCTTCTGTTTGAGTTTGCAGGTATTGCTTTTGTAATGGGACCTGGATTCTGGCTGTGTTTTATAAACATTGTTTATACTAGAAATAGGGTGAAATGCTCTTGTCTAAGTCAAGAATGTGGACTTGATAGCTTAGTTTTAATGAAATCCAGCTCACCTGTGATAGGTGCTTTTCTTAATTGGTTAAGAGGGGCAACATGAGGCAAAGAGCCAAGATCGAGGAATGGTTTTCAGGGAGAAATGAGGAGGGTTGCAAGGACTGCACCATTAATTAGGAATAGGACTGGGCTGGTATGTAGCCATGCCAAAGCTAACTGAGCACAATCAGCCTGTGTGGCCACTACTGTCTTGTTTCTTCTGCTAGTCTGAAATTCAAAGGGGCTAACTGCATCTTCATTGCAGGATAGACAGCAGAATATGGTGATGTAGCTTCAGCAGTAAAGATGTCTCTTCACTGACTCCACTCCACTTTCCTTGTCTTTACTTTCCAACCATATGCCAGCCAAACTCTGAAGGGATAGTTTGCTAGCACTCGAAACTGTTGAGGATGATACTTAATCACGGGAGGTTTTGCTGGGCTAAAATTACTGTAGTGTTTAACCTTTCTTGGCTTCATTCTCAACACCTCCTTCTGCCCCTCTCAGAGGGCCCCCTCGCTCACACCCTGCCCCAGCGACTGGAGAGGCTGAGAACAAGGAGAACCATCACGAGGCCAATGCCATGAGCCAGCAGCCGCTGCGCCGCGGCTACCGGCGCCCCTACAACTACCGGCGCCGGCCGCGCCCAGCCAGCGCTCCGGCACAGGAGGGCAAAGAGGTACGGACACCAAGCTGCCAAGAGGCACGAGCACCTCTCCTGCAGGGGAAGGCTGGGGCACTTGGGATGGTTAGCCTGGGGAAGAGACGGCTTTGGGGTGACCTCATTGTGGCCTTGTAGTGCCTGAAGGGAAGGATGAGGCAAGGCTGTTGAAAGGGCCTGGAGTGACAGGACAAGTGGGAATGAGTTAAAATTGAAAGAGAGGTGGTTTGGATAGGATATGAGGGGAAGAAAAATTTCCCTGTGAGGATGGTGAGGCACTGGCACAGGTTGCCCAGGGAAGCTGTGGCTGCCCCGTTCCTGGAAGAGTTCTAGGGCAGGCTGGATGGGGCTCTGAGCAATGTGGGATAGTGGAAAGTGTCCCTACCCATGGCAGAGGGTTGGAATGGGGTGATCTTCAAGGTCTTCTTCCAACCTAAATGATTTTATGTTTGTATGTAGCAGAGGTTTTAATGGGGTGAATGCCCAAGACCTTCTGCCCTGTGTGAGTTTTTACTAAATGTATTTATGTGCTGGATAAGTCTGATGACCAAATCTGGCACGCTGATTTCCTTGCCTGCTTCTTGTGACCCTCTTTGAGAATAAGCACCTTATCTTAAAAGGAACCAGCAATGGGATAGGGATTATTTCTGGTTGGTTCTTAATTGGGGTCAAACTGTAACAACTATTTTTGAAGTGTAAACACTTCAAAACTTGAAAGTTTCCCACTTTCACAAATCTTAACTCTGTATGTAGCATGAGAGATGTATTTGAAGGCTCTAGATCCATTTCCTGAACTGTTTCAACCAGATAATTTCAGGAAACTATTTTCAAACACAGATTCTCCTTTAATGAGGGAAGATTTTCTCATTCAATGTCTACTTCAAATGTTCCCTTGACAGAATCTGCTGTGTAATACTCAATTACAAGAAATACACCAAACATTAATATTTTCTGGAGATTAATTTGTCTTGATTGTTTTAAAGCCTGCATTATGCTGGCTGTACCACTGAAGAGAGGAAGGGTGTGGAGGTCAGCCTTTGCCTATAATAAGAGTTTGTTGTGTCTCAGACAAAGGCAACTGAAACACCTGCTGAAAATCCTGCTCCAGTGACAGAGCAGAGTGGCGCTGAGTAATGTCCGGCTCCCCAGGCACCTTTACCATCGCTCAGGTAAGGAACATGGACAGTTTTGTTTTCCAGTGGAAGCAGAGTGTGTATGCTTCTAGGATTCTGGCCACATCCCCTTATGTACAGCTTGATATTTGTGGTAAGTTCTCAGAGTGCTGTAGAGGCAAACCAAGATGCTGTTTTTCTCTTCTTTCTCCTCTCTGCCTCTGTATTTGTCACAAAGTAAGTTTTGCTTTATAATTTCTTTTTTTCCAGGAAGCTCTCTGGTCTGTATAGGAATAGCATCTGCTGATGAGTTATTTTATTTTAGGAAGATCCTGATTATGGACAGGATAAGCCAGTTGTGCTTATCCTGCCTGTTATAACTCTTTTTTCATTTAACATCTTAAAAGAAAGTGAAACTTAAACTGCATTTTTTTTAACATGTGGCTCTTCAACAGGTGTCCTAAAGTACAGCTCAAAAGTAACACCAAAGAAACACACAAGCAATAAATTGTCAACAGTGATGACGAAAGCAAAGATTTGAAATACCAAAATGTAAAAGAAAATTTACCAACAGCTGAGATCCAGGGAACGCCTACAAGATAGATGCATGAAGACAGAAAGAGAGCGAGATTCAGAAAGAACAACCTCCCTAGTTTCAACAGCAACTGTGGAGCTTTTTGTTTTTGGGGGTTTTTTTCCCTAGAATTTCACTGTTTTGCTAGTATTGATTTTTTTCAATTTTTCTTTTGGTATCAAACTGAAAAGGGAAAAAAAACAACCAAAGAACTAAAATTGAAATAAAATGCTTTTTTTATTGGATGCTGGTGCTAAACCTCCCAAGTGTGAGTTTTTTTTTTTCTGTGCCAGTCCTGTTCACTGCAGGACGTGGGGAGGACAAACTTCCGCTTTCCTTGTTAAGATCTATTTGAAACTGTGCAGCATGGGTGACGTTCCTGACAAATAAAAGTTATTTCAACTACCAAAAAAAAAATCTGCTTTAGAGTGTTTTTTCATGTTTGCTTTTAAAATAATTCATTATTTTAATCTTGTTCCTTCAGCATTTATTTGTGAAAAAGAGCTGCCTCTTTGGTGTGTCTTGTTGGATGATACCTGAGCATGGTTAGGTGGATATACTTTAATACAAAGCAACTTCTTCAAAGAAATCACAAAACAGCTATAACTTACACTGTTCCCCCTGTTCCTTTGGCTCTAATGATGTTTAATAGTTGGGTTTTCCTGTTACTGTCTTGTGGCAGGAATTCGGGGGATGTGGACTGAGTTCCTGGAATGTTTTTTTCCTCATCTGTTTTGCTAGGCTTTTGTGTTGTGTAAACAGTAGAATCCAAGTTTTGAGACTGTGCTCAAGAAGGACACTGGCATAGTAACTATCACTTTATCTGAGCTTCTGTTCTGAATAATGTTTGACTGGCTTCTCCACTCTATTTCAAACCAATAAGATCTCTGTACCTGTGCCATCTTGTGTTAGTGAGCAAAGTATTGAGCTATCTTATAATATCAGTGGTTTTTTAATGTTCCTCCCTAAAACTTGGCAGTCTTCCAGGTGTTATCACTCTGCTTCCATCTGTTGAATATGGGTGCATATCTTGTGTCCTTCATTGTCTAGTCCAGTGTTTCTCACTGTCTTCCAGTTGCTGTTACTCAAATCCTAGATTTGCTTCTCAAGCAAATAATCCTGTTATTCTTCAGGAATTAAGCAGAGAGTGCAGGGCATAATTGCACTTGCAAGCCATTTGCTTCCAGCTTCTGGGAAGGTGAGGAAGGGCCCTTGCACCCCATGGCCTTTGCCGTGGGGAAAAGGAGGGTGGGAAAAGGCTTAAGGTGCCTGAGTTGCACTGCTTACAGCTGACTGAATTGTAAGGGATTAGGAACCTCTTAATGAGTTGTGAAGTGAAAGTCATAGGCTTGGTTGAAGAAGAAATCTTTACCTGGAAGATGAAGAAATGTCTGTTTTGACACAAAATAACATGCAATAAGGTGAGGAAAATAGAAGTAGTGGTACCTTTAAAAATTCTTAAACAGGATAAATAGTTCTTGGCTTAAATTTTGCTCCCAACTAAATGTGCAGGCACATAGGGGAGAGGTTGATCATTTCACCATAACAAGCAGATGCAAGATATTCATAAATAATGAAATGTTACTGCAGAACTTGTCATAAAAACTACTTGAATTGCCTTCAAGAGGTGCTTTTTTTCCTTGAGAGATTTGACAGGCTAAAGAGAATTTTCTTAATCTCTGCAAAAATGTAGGTCAGATTGAATCAGGTTAACAAAAGTACCTAATTAGCCATCTTTTTATTATGAACAGAGAAAGTGAGGGAGAGATGTAAGTAATGTCTTAGCATTGAGTTCTATTTGTTATTTCTGTCCTGCCTCTAGTAAGGATGTTTGCATAAAACAGAAGCCAGTGACTGACATAACCTACTTCATCCCTCAGTTCCCTGGTTATGAAAATATAAGCTTAACTTTAGCATAAAGTTTAAAGCACTTACTAAAGTTACATCTTAGATGTCTTGCACTGTACATAAATTATTCCTTTACTAGGCCTCTTAATGCTCTTGTTAGCTGAATTTGCCAGGAAAAAAATATAAACCTGGTGCTCAATAATGAGGATAATTTCTCTTGGCAGCTGGTGCTTGTGCTGTAAATAAAGCTATGGGTTATTTGCCTCAAGCAGGATTTCAGATGAGCGCTTAGTTTGTGTTGTGTTGGTTTGTTTTCTTAAAAAGACATTTAGCTCATTGGATTTTGAATTTGCAGAGTAGCTGATGTGCTGCAAAAACATTCCCTGTGGCTTGTGAACTTTGCAAGAGGATAAAGAAGACAGTCCTATAGGCCTTCCTTTGTGCATTGTTTCATTTGAACATAATTGCAATACAAGGCATTCACAGTTTGGAGAGATAGGTACTGTAAACTTCTGTCTCAGTGCTGCCGTGGGAGACTACACAGGTGCAACAAGTGCCTTGGAAGTGAAACACTTTCTGTTGGAAAAAGCTCTGGAAATGAAGCCTGTGCTACAGAGTTTGCTATAAGGGCTGTGAAATCAGCTGTGGATGTCTGACACTATTATTTGTTGTGGCTTTTTTAGAGTCTCTTTGCAGATCCTGAGTTCAAAGCCGTGGCCTTAGACATCATTCTGCTTTCTGCTGGTTTGGCTTTTTGAAGAACAGATGAGCCTTCAGCACCACTGTGATTCTGTAGAGAGAAGGTCCATGCTCTGAAGTGCTAAGAGATGTAGGGAAAATCATCTGCATGAGCCAAGTGGCAGTGGGGTCCTTCCTCAGGTGTAAAGGGGATGAGAAGATTTTGGAGGCCACGTCAAATAAGTGATAGCTTAAACTTTCTGTTTTGTGCTGTTTGCAATAGTGGAGCAAGGCTGCTATGATTGAATTTTGAGTCCTAGAGCAGGACAGTGATGCACTGAGCAGAAAATGGATCTTGATGACTTAATACCACCAGCTGATGAGATGAATAATTAATATCTTAAGGTTTTAAAATGTACTAGAAAAGACTCAAAGCTTCGTTATATTTCCTGACTAGTGTCAAAATATGACAAACATTATTCTTCAATGTTTGGCTGTAAGATTTGACTTGTAAATGGTGACTTGAGTAGGACCACAAAGGTCCTTAGAATCAATCAATTATACACTGCCACTTTCATGCCAGTAGTGCCTATGTGATATAGTTCTTGTTCAGAAAAAAAGAGCATTATTTTAATAGTATGTAGAAATAGAGATGTTACAGATTCAATTTCAGGGAAAATTGCTGCAAGAATCTGGACTGAAATTTTGAAAATATGCTAAAAGGTAGAACAGCTCATATGGATTCTTGAGCCTTTCTGCGATAATTTGGGCTATAATAAAGAACTGGAGGGCAGTAGTAGTAAATTAAATACTCTAAATAGAGCTCCAGGACATGTTCTGACAAGGTGGAGATGCCTGAGTGGATGTGTGAAATGTTCTCATTTAAGCCCCCTTTCAGTTGTTTTACACTGGAGAGAAGGGCACAGTTTCAACCACCGGAATTTCCATCAGAATTATACAGGAGGCTTTATATAAGTCTTATCTGTTTCTTGGTAAGAAACTGTTAATGGAAACTGAAACAGAGTATTGAGAATATTTATGGCTCCACTTGATGGCTCTTGGATAGGTTACTCTTGGGCATCAGCCTCTTGACCTGCCAGCAGGTGCAGTTGGCAGTCAGATGAGTAAATTTTGCTGTGCCATGGATGGTAAAAGCATTGCAGTGTTACACATCACACAACTGCTGACACTTCCATCACAGAAAATGGGTGCTGGGGAGTTAAGAGAGGTCAGCAATCCAGCTTACTGGTACAGTTATGAGAGCACTAGATGGGGCTGTTACTCCAGTTAATTTATTCTGGGAATTCATGGATGCACCCGTGACAGGAAATAAAAGATGTTGCAATGTGGGCTAGCTGGGTTCTGCTGCAGGCTCTAGGGCGGCTGAAATAGGGTAGATGGTGAGTAATAACCCAATAAATAAACAAAGGAAAAAAATAGCAAAGTAAAAATATAAATATCTTGCTGTATAGTTTTTCTAGGAATAAGCACTGCTGCCTATCCCTAACTTTCCTCTTGTAATCATCACATAACTGAGAAGAAAATCTTGGGGAGAAGTGAAGACCTACCCACGGGAAAGTCAAATGTAGAGTTCAAAGTTTGTTCTTACCATTTGTACCTCTAAAAATACTTGGTGCCATAAAAAAATTACAAAGTTAAATTGTCTACATATTTTTTACTTCAGTGGGTAAACATTTTATCTAAATTTAGATAACCAATCTCAAAGAAATACAGAGCCTAAAAATTGGTGAACTTTCAGGGATTATTTAGATGTGATTTAAATCATTAAATACCTCTTCAGAGGAGATGGAAGTGCTCTCACTTGCTACATGGTGCTTACATTCTAGTTAAAAGAGACTGATTTTAATAAAAGGGAAGATCCTTAAAACTTATTGCACTGACTTCCATCTCTGATAAATTACTCATTTATGTATAACCACAAACCACGAGTTGCTGCTCTTAATCCACATCCTGACTAAGAAAGTAATTTTTTTGTCCTTCTCTAATATTGCACAATAAGAACATATGGAGAGAAGCATGTTTTATAACATGATTAGTTTGATTTCTGCAGCAATGCCACCACACTCACTGCAGTCTATAATGGTAAAACATTTTTATTTCATGCTGCCTTCAGAGGGTTTGAGAGGAACAATCTTTCTAGGGAAACCTGTTCAAATAAATTATTAAAAATCTAATGGAAGAAGATGCAACAACTATAGATGATCTATTTAAATAATAAAACTACATAATTGCACACCTAGATGATAATACTAAATAAAATGAACTCAATCTATCTGCAAATCTAGATTTTAACCTGTGTTTCATCTGGGAAAATAAGCAATCCTTCAATTTCCTTTGAAAGGCATGGGCTAGTGCAATGCCACTGTGATGGTCCTCTACAGCACCCCTGCTCCCCATCCTCTCAGTTTGTTCAGGTCTCAAAGAATTCCAGTTATACTGACCATAGAGTAAGTATGATTTTCCAGGGAAAAGATCAGAGGATATGTCAATTGTGTGTGCAAACACTACAGGGATTACTGATGGGCATCACAAAATACACACATTGCTGCCTTTTACTCTCAACTATATAAAGCTATATATGTAATCTCATTAAAATACTTCCACAAATAAATAATTCTTAGCAAGAGGAAAGCCCATTTCCCACAGTGCCTGTTAAACCTCCACAGCTGAGAGAAGAAAGGACCTAAGTGATTTTCCAAGGGATGTCATTCTGGCAGCAGAACCGAGTTCAATTTATTCCTTTTTTTGCCCTTCACCTCTAGATTCCAGCAGCACCTCTTGCCATTTCTTCTCTATCTGCTTTTTGCACATCAGGAAGACATATTCCAAGTGCTGCATGGCGTTGGACAGGTCTGGGTTGGCCTGGATGGCCACACAGTCGTAGGCCATCCATGTTGCGCGCACTGCAAACACAACAGATTTTATTATTTTCTGGCCAGGAAAAAGCAATGGCTGATTCAATAAATAAATTCAATAAGCAGATTCAGTTAATAAAATTAATTATTAACAGTACAGATCTCATAGAAGGCTGGAAAATAAAATGGAAACTGCCTACAGTAATACTAGATTAAATAGACTGTTCAGTATTGCTTCTTTATAAATGTCTCAAAATAGTTCATAATGAAAGTACACTGATGTAAATTATGAAACAAGGATGGACACTTCACCTAAAAATGACAACAAAACAGGTAATCAAATGGAAAGGGCCAATAGAGTGTCTTAAAATAAATTAATATTATATAAGGAATCTTCCCTCCAGACCGGTTACAGCCTGTGTTAGGTAAGGAAGAATAAGTTCAAGGAGATTGCAACAGAGATGAAATATTTTAAGGACAACTTAAGTAATTAAATTGATCTTGAAATAATCAGTACCCTAAATAATGGAATTAATTTTGAATTAATGAGTATCTGATAAAGCTGAGCAAATAGTTTTAGCACTTATGTGCTAAACTACTGTACTTATGTGCACTTAGATAATTTCCCTTTTATTTTATGAAGAATTCACAATAGTACACTGACCTGAGAGGTGACATGTATCCATTTTTCAGAATTAAGTCTAATTTTATATACTATATTTTAATAATTGTACATTAAGCACCTTAGTGTTATTTCTGTTTTTAACCAACACTCTGAACTAAGCGTGCATCACCTATTGATTTTTAATTCTGAGCCATCTGAACCACCTAAATTATTTGCATGCTTTTTCACAATTAAGAACACAAGGACATTAGTTGATGGTGATTGTTTTAATTACATTTCTATCACACAGAAGTTTACAGAATAAATATAAAAAATAAATCTTCCGTGTCTTTAATACAAAAATCCATATCATTCTTAATAAAGACTTGTACCTGTTAGTTTTTCCATTTCTTCCAGAAGTTCCTCCATGTCCATTTTAAAGTTGTCCACCACCTTTCCCCTGTCATAATAGTTTCCTTCCTGAGATTCTGATTCATCCATCTATAAGGAAACCAGGAATTTCTTACTTTATTTTACTCTAAAGTGAGTTGATTTTCACAATTGAGACAAAGTTACATTGCAATAAAAAAAATAAAAGCATATACTTTTTCGATTTACATGTGAATTCAGCAAGAATCTGGCCTTAAGGTTTCTGGTCATCACCTGTATGCTGCATATTATTTGTGATCCATTTTGAAATTAATAGAAATAATTAGCTCCAATACGCTGTGCTCGTGCAAAATAAATATTTTTGGTATCAGTACTAAAAGATCATTGTGTCAAACCCTTCACTGGCAAACTTCATTACCCTGTTACATTTGTCTTTCAGCTTCTCTCCCAAATATTCTGACCCAGGGCAACTCCTTCTTTTCAAAGTTAGTTATAAAACCCCCATTTGTAACCAGTCTTTATTTCACAATTGCAGGCTCCAGCCAGGTTAAGTACAAACACTAAGTTTGGTCATCATAGAGGCAGATAAGTGATTATGATTCCCTAACCTCTGCTTAGTTGTAGGAAATGAAA
Organism: Peucedramus taeniatus; assembly: GCA_013400575.1. Taxonomy (NCBI): domain Eukaryota; kingdom Metazoa; phylum Chordata; class Aves; order Passeriformes; family Fringillidae; genus Peucedramus; species Peucedramus taeniatus. The sequence goes on from WBNO01024437.1 coordinate 54,016, forward strand.
TTCTAGGCTGTAAAAATGCTTGGGGCAAAAATAGAGTTTTAGAACTGAGTGTTCACCGAAAATGTGGCACAAAGTATTGTCTTTAATTTCCTTTTCTGAAAACCACCAATGGATGGGACGGAACTGTGAAGAAAGAGACAAGAGCTTCAGTGTAGTGACTTTATAGATCACACAGCATAGTTTTTATCCTATGATTTGTCAGACTCAGTGGTATCTGCGTTTCCTTGGTTTACTGCCGATATGTGCGGAAGGAACGCGACGGGTGGTTCGTATGGTTTTACAGCACTTTAAACCGGTGCCAAACCTCGGACGCTGGGTGTTCCAAGTGTCTCTTCATACAACGAGGTAAAACTGAGGTTAACCGGGCAGCCCCCTTGGCCCGGAGCCCTTGGTGAGCCCAAGCCCCGGTGCCGTCCCACACCACGGGCACCTTTCGGCCGCCGCCGGGGCCGCGCCGCCGCCCGCCCTCACGGACAGAGCGGGCGGTAACGCGACACCAAACGCCGCGCGGCGGCCGTGCCCGCCGCTCCCGCCCGCTCATTGCCCGGGCTCGCGAGCTCGGTTGATTCTGTGTTTCACGAAAACAAGCGCTTGGAAGAGTCCGGCGGCCGGGGGAGCGGCGCGGTTGGCGCTCCGCGGCGCCGGGCTGTGGCTGTGCCCTGGCACCGTGTCCCCGCTCCGTGTCCCCGCTCCGTGTCCCCGCTCCGTGTCCCTGCTCCGTGTCCCGCCTGCCCCTCGCTTCCAGTGCCGCCGCGGCCGGCTCTGTGCGGCATCACAAACAGAATCACAGAATCACAAGGTTGGAAGAGATCTT
>WBNO01024437.1:55907-95492 GCA_013400575.1 Peucedramus taeniatus
AATCTGAGGGAGGGGGTTTACATTCTCTATGCAAAGTGAGATTACAGCTTTTTGCTGGCAGGTACCTGTCTATCAAACCAAGACACTTAACCATAAGGAAAAAGCAGAGAAGGACAGAGAATGTTAAACAAGACGGGGCCGGGCGTGCTGGGCAGCGCGGCGTCCCTCAGGCCCTGCCCGGCGCGGCGCCATCCCCGGGGAGGTCACACCCTCCGTGCCCTCAGCCCCGCTGAGGCACGGCCCGCCCTCCGCCGCCAGCCCTGCCCCGCACCGCCCCCGGCTATGGCGAGCCACAGGAGCCGAAGCCGTGGCGAGAGCGGCCTCCCCTGATGGGCTGTGGTGGTTTCAGGAGCTTTCCTGACAGTAAGGCATGAGGTACATCTTAACCCCCGAGTTTAAAGCTGGGGGGTGCTTCTGCTGCTTTTCTCAGGGAGTCTCTCCCTGCCTGCGGGATTGAGGGAGACGTCAGGCCAGGGCCGGCAATAACAGCACAACGAGCAGCAGGTTCACGGATAAAGAGATTAGGTTTCTGTTGGATATAAGGAAAAAATACTTGCCAGTGAGGGTGGTGAGAAGTTGGAACAGGTTGCCTTGAGAAAGCTGTGGATGCCCATCCCTGGAAGTGTTCAGGGTCAGGCTGTATGGACTAGTGGAAAGTGTCTCTGCCCACGGAGGGGGGCTGGAACTGCATGGTCTGTGAAGGTCCTTTCCCAAACTGTTCTGTGATTTTATGGGGAAAAAAAAAAAAAAAAAAAAAAAAGCTTGAGAAGCTGTTTGCAGGACTAGGCAAAATCAGGTGTCAAGAGTTAATAGATAGGAATTATCTGGTTTATAGCAGAGTGAGAATCAAGTCCCATTTCTGAATTGTCCATGCTCCAAGTCATGTCCCATTCCAGATCAATATCCAAACCTTGAATGGTTTGGGCTGTCTCTTGTTATCCTTTTTCATCCACACAAACACAAATTTAGTCCTGTTTTAAAATTATTTGGTATATTAGTATTCTCATTATGCAGCAGACTTGCTCATCTCTTGCAATCACCACTCATGTCACTGCCAACAGCTCGTTTGAAGATGAGACTCTATCTTAAAAATAAAATGAAGTATTTATTCACCTAAGTTGCATGAACGCAACTTTTATCACAGAACATTTTGTTGCTAAAGTTTTGCAGGGGTTCAAAAGCAAAAGTAAAATCCCTGAATAGAGGTACTGCTAGCAAATTACTGAACCTTCAGCTGGCTGAAGATTGATGCCTAATCATTAAGTCATTTCAGTTTTTTACTTAATTTCTTTTTACATGATGCTACCTTTGGAAATTTCAAATAACAAATGCTGCAGGGCTGAACTGAAAATCACAACAGAATTGCCATTAAAAAAATAGGCTTGTAATTTTCCTTGATTAAGAAAACCTGCTATTCTGAGAGGCAAAGCTCATGAGGCGGAACAGACGCTTGGGATAACGATGGGAGCTTTTCTTTCACTTTTCGATGATTCCTGTGCTGTGCCATGTTGTGCTTATCTGCAGAAACTACATCCAGGGTGTGTGTCCCAGAAAAGGGCTGCCCTTCCTCTGCATGGCCCCTTCCCCAGCTACATCTTGTTCTTTCTCACAGTGTGTTGTTACCAACGATCCTTGGTTGGCTCTGCAGCCCGCTGGCTGTTGTTGTTTGAGACTTACACATTAGCCCCTTATCTTCTGAGTTTCTACACCTCTGTGGGCTTAAGTTGACCAAAAGATCAGTCACAGTCTATCAGCTATAAGCCACAGTTTTAAGTCCTATATTAGAAGGTGAAAATAACTCAAGAAGTTTACTGCTTAGTCCTAGAACCCGTCTTGAGGTTATGGTGCAGCAGCTGTGTGTGGTTTGGTGGTTTCTACGTGTGCTACAGCTGTCTTGGAGATAAAGAGGATGGTTATGTTAATAAAACTGCCAGTCTGCTGCCTTTCAGTGTGCTTAATCATAAGGAAGAAGCAGAGAAGGGTAGAGGATGTTAAACAGGCAATATTTTCTTTGTGCATGCATATACAATACAAGCCATAGCAGGAAAAGTCTGTTTTTCACAGGACAATAAATGACTTCTGTCACTTCACTAAGCAGGGGGAAAAGCTTGTTGGTGAATGGGGAGGTTTATATAGGCTGAAGCCTGAACTCTGAACCAGTAAAATATCTTATCCAACCAGTCAGACTGGGAGCACAACAGAGACACTGGTGGGGGAAATTAAAAGCTGCATCCATTGCTGCTTTTGCATATGTTTACCCTGAATATTTAACCCTTTGCCTTTCACACTCTCTTCCACAGTAGGGAGGTGTAGAAACTGAAAGAAGGAGGAAGATTTTCAGTTGGCATGTTTTTAAACAGTAATCTGAATAGTTTTTCCTCCAGGTGCCCTTGAGGAAGGTGCCTGTGGAATGTAACTCATTTCAGTGAGGAACTCATTTAAATGAGGAACTGTTATTTGCATTTTACCTACTATTTAATAGAGAAGGAGGTATAAGACAGATCCGTGCTCCTTCATGGAGAAAACACTACAGAGAATCAATGCAAATTAGTACCAGAATGAGAGGAAAGCTGAAACCAGAGTCTAAGCCTACATTCTGCAGCTGTAGTGATCCATTTATTTAAAAAAAAAATTGTTTAGAAGATGTCTCTCCTGGTTTCTCAGAGGATAAAAGTCCATATCACAGGACTGTTCTGCTGATACTATTTTGCTTACTCCTGTCAGTGTCTGTAGAGAGATCAAGCAATGAAAAAATCACTCCTGGTTTTCAACATTTTGCACACATGGGTTAATGCCAGCTGGAAGCATAATGCTAAGGAGAAGCCTCTCTTAAATTAACTATTGTCCTTTGATACCTAAAGGTATTAATTGTGGCACAACTAAAATTTTCCCCACAACAACATAATTATGTGCAGCGACAAAATGTTAACAAAAGGAGTAGGTGAATTTGGCTAAAACAGTTGGCAGAGATGGCATCATCTGCTTCATCTCCCCCAAGCCACCTGCATCAAGTTGCTGAGTGTAAAATGAAGTTTGTCTCTCAACAAGGAGTAGGTCTCACATTGTTTACTCTTGAAATGTAACTGTCTCTCACTCCTATGAATTAGGTAAGTAAATAATCTTGTGTAGACTCATATAACCAGGACTCAGGAATCTGAAACTCTTAACCCAAGATTTATCAGTGATAGGGGAGGGCAGGCCAACAAGCTGGGGCTTGTGTACATTGAAAAAAAGTCCCCAGAACTAAAATGCTGAGGTGTGATGAAGATTAGACCCCACAGCTGCTGAGGACACCAGCAGAGCACCATGGAGACCCCAAGGGCATCATGGCAGGGAAAGGTCACAGGGAAGTTCAGGAATATTGTCTGGTGTGGAAAGGGCAGGGGAAAGCCAAACTTTCCAGAGTTCTGGCAGAATGCATGGACAGCCCGAGCAGGAGGGGCACCAAGGGGCAAGGCAGAATGTGAAAACCCCTGTGTTTCTGCTGTAGCATCTTTTGATATTATTAATCTTTTATCTCTTTCTTCATTTGCAGACTGTGTTCCTGATGGAACTCTTTTTCAGCCTCTGGAGTCCTGGGGGTTTTGTACAGATTTTCCAAGACCCTATTCTTTTAAAACATGAACCTGTAACCAGAAGTGTATGAATTCGTTTTGTTACATAACCTGTGCCTCTCGATCTGCATTGGTCTGTCTTTCAAACCCCACTGCAGGTGCCTGCCCGAGGGCTCTTTGCTGTGCCTGTCTCTGTAGTCAGCCCCTGAGCAGCTGGTGTCTGGAAGCCAGGCAGACCCGTTCTGCAAGTGTGTGCCTTCCTGTCAGCTGTGTGTTGGACATCCCTGGGGAGACAGCTGAGGAGACCTAGAGCGGCAAAGAACCGAAGCTGGGCGGGACTGAAGTAGAAAAATCACTGAGGAGGAACTTAATCATAAGAATTACAACCCTACCAAGGTCATCATCAGAGTTACTGGGAGTGGCCTCACAAAGTGGGAACCAGCAGCAGGAGAGCTTCAGGAAAAGACAACCGCAGGGCAAGGGAAGTGGTGTCATTCAGGTAAGTGAGAGAAAGCATTTCTGGAAGATCAGCCCATGAATATTTATTTCTTCAAAGACTTTTATTAACATAAATGTGAACTGAATTAGAAGGTGGCTGTACTGTAAAGTCTATATGTCTGTGTGTGTGTGTGTGCATGTGCTTACTGCTGCTAGTGAAGCTACTTATAGTGATTTCTGTGATCATAATGGTGTTGGGGTTTGAGAAAAAATAAAAGAGAGATGTCTACACGCTGGCTGATTTGAATGAAATAGCTTACAGGCATTTTTTAAAGAGGAAGAAATTAACAAAGTAATTAAGTTTCATATGAAATTAGTCTCAGTTCACTGAAAAAGGGTGATGCTATGCATATGTGTGTAAATATGTCCAGTCTTTAGTTAAGTAATACATGCCTAGGGCTGAATTCAGAACTAATTACCATTTTATTCCCATCACTGTTGCTTGATTGTAATGCAGTGATCTCTAACCCTAGAGATATCTAGATTTTCCTGTGTTTACCTGTGTGTGCATGAGCTACCGATTAAATTACAAACAAAATCTGTGTTAAATCCACCAAGAAACATCTAGAACTTGGGAAACTAAAAATAAAGTTGTCTACACAGCTTCAGGTGGCTGTGAATTTATGAAAGCAGGTTCATGTTGGATTTCTGAAACCATTAAGCAGCAATGTGACATCATGTGGTGTTTTTATCACACAGTAGGTTTTTCACAACAGGAGCTATATGTATGTGTGGTCCTTTGAAACAAAAATCCTTCATTCTTCTCATGTTCTGTCATGGCTTTTGCTGTTACAGTTTTTCAGAATTTCTGTATTTGTGCTGGGGTTTGATACAGGCTTAATACAGGCAGCTACCAGCAAAATCAGGGCTCAGTCAGCAGGGAGGCATTTTCAAAAGTAGGATATGATTTTGCTTTCATAAAAGAAAGCCATAGGTGATAGTGTACTGTTGAAGGTTTGGCCTCTAGACTTTTAATAGCCTGCTCATTAAGGACTTCAGCTTAATGTATTCCTTGGGTTTTTTTATCATTTTGATTCATTCTTCAGATTACCTGTGAGGAATTACTTTTGGTGGCCTTAATTCAGTGGGAATGTTCAAGATATATGTTAATTTTTCAGAAACTATAGTAGGCCATGTCTGCATTAGAATAAATATCTTTGTCTTAGTCCTCATTCAGGTTCTGTACCATTTCACACTTCTGTACTTAGATTTCCTTATGCAGCACAAATAAATTAATTTTGTAGATGATCTGAGTTTAAGCAAAACCTAGCACTGTAAGAACTTGCATATCTCCACTGAAATGGTTCCAGTTAGAACTAACATTTTTAGCATAAAAACACAGCAGCACTGAGTCCTCCTGACTCATTTCTCAGTGCAGTAGTGGCTGTTAACTTTTCCTGTTTTTTCTGCTATATTGAAAAGAAGCCAAGTTTCCTCTAAGTAACCACCTGCTCAAATAGCAGCATGGGCCTCATTATTTGCTGTTTTCTCTATGGTCTAGCTCTTCAGAAGTAGCCAGCCTAATTTTCTTCCACTCCCTTAATATGCTTCTGTAGCAGTTAGCCTAGGTTTGATATTCAAGTATTGCTTCTAATTTTTGGCCAAGAGAAAATCTTGTGTTTCTGTATCTGATTTTTGAAACACTTTGTTTTCTTACAGGGCATTACAGCTACCAGCTGCTTCAAAAGTGAGTTATAATACTAAATCTTTATAGCTGAGACAGTGCTACAGCCACAGGATATTATTTTTAGTCCTTGTTCAAAAGGACACAGAAGGGACTCTGGTGTGGCTGGTCAGAATTTTCCATTCAGCACAGGTGAAGATGCTGCTTGGTAACCCAGGGGTGCCTTGCAGTGAGAGATGAGGTGACTCCATAGGCCAGGGAAACCTTGCAGAAATGACATTGTCTGCCAGGCTGTTGGAAATAGTCACTAAGGTCTTCTGCAGGCAGAAGAGACAGAATATGCAGTCTAACAAATGCATGGCTGAAACCTGTCAGACTCGTTTTTTATTTGTTTTGGATGCTGCTTTTAATAAACAGTGGACATGGCAGGTGAAAAAAAAAATCTCTTTTTCACTATTTGCTTTACAATGGTGCTTTATTTCTTCCTTTACACTCCCATTCAATGTCCACAACTGCCCACACCTAGTGGTTTTCTGCTGATTTGGTTCCTGCAGTTCCCTGGCAGCTCCTCTCCTTTCCTGCTGCACAGCCAGCACAGTGAGCTTGTGCAGAGCAGTTGCCAAAGCCTTGACTGTTGACCATGTTCAAAGGTCAGATAAAAGAAGAGGGAAATAATAAAAGCAGCAGTGAAATGGTAACAGGAGAAGCTGGAGAGCAAGGTTCTGCCACTGCAAGAAATTAAGTAGAAGACATAATGTTTAAGGATTTGTCTTTTATCAGTCAGGCAGTGTGCTGGACTGAAGTTACTGAATTACTCAGCTGTTCTTTATGTGCCTGTAGTCATATTACAGCTGCTCTTCACAATTGGTGTGTGACAAACAAGTGTAAGAATATTTTTTACAATAAAGTGGTGTGCAGTTAATATGGGACAGGATGTCTGGAGAAATAACTGCATTAATTCCATAGCCAGTCAGTTCATAGCACTTTTTAAAGGGTCTAATGAAGATACAGATGAATCTTAGCCTTTATTTTTGTTGTATTTAATTAATCAGCTGTTTCTTTAGACCTTTAGCTAATCATTGCACAAGGATTTACATGTTTGCACTGATGATGGGAACTGCTGGTAGCTCACAAATTAGGCATATTCAGGGGCAAAACTGTATATTTGCTGTAAATATGGACAGCTTACTCTCCTGAACATGGCAGGAGCAAGCAGCAGGCACCTTCTGTGTGGGCAGTATTCAAGCTGTCTGTTCCCATATATTCCATGGGCATCTTAAGTCTTGATATTTCTCTTTCTTTTCAGTCTTCACCACAAAGTTTGTCACTCAGGCTTCTTAAAGTCTTAGCCCTGGCACTTTAAATAACATAATTTGAGCTTGATGAGAACTTTAGGGTCATAAAATATCAGAGAGGATGGATTATTTTAGGGGTTTACAATTATGTGAATGCTTCTGCTATTGCTAAGGGGACAGTATCCATGTGAGAATGAATGACAGGGGACTGGAAAAATCACAGTAAGGCTTCTGCTGGCACACAGTGCTTGTGGATCTGTGCTGACACAGGGAGTGGTTTCACACTGCAGCTTTAGATGAATTAGCCATTCACCCTGACTAATACCAACCACTAAAATGGCAGGAAATCACCATGGCAAAAGAGCAGTGGATTTTTCCTGCTAGGTTAGGGGTTTGAATCAGTTTGCCATGTGATCAGTTGCACAACTGAGAGCAAAACAAGCAATGAGAAGACAGCAAAGAGAGGAGATAATCCCTTCTTTTGACATTGGTGAACACTTAATTCAGCTCAGCTACATTCACAGTCAGTATTTGGGCTTTCTGAACTGGTTTAAGCAGTTCCCACAGCTGCCACCTTCTAGCTGCTTATTCCTGTTCCTCTGTTGCTCTCTGTGCTTTGTCTAAATTGCCAGGGCAGTAAAACAGCTTGGCAATCAAACATGGCTGGAAACAAAATGCTACCTTTACCCAAGTGATCATCCTGTTGGCAAATGTGCACAGAGGAGCAGTGCTGGTGTGGGATGGGGGTCATTAACCTGTCACTGCTGCCAGGCTGTGGAACTGCTGTGCCACGTGCAGTGCACCAGGTAGGTGCTAGGAGCAGTTTACAAGTGCAGATGACTGTAGTTTAACTGCTGCTAAGGTTTTGCCTTGTATTTCCCATTGTCTAAGAGCAGCTGCTTCTGCTGTTTTTAGGTACTGTGGTCTTCATTGTGTGTTTAGCTTTGACTTCAGGATTTGGGTTCAGGTTGAGGGTCAGAAGGCTCTGCAGAGGGATCTGGACAGGTTGGATCCATGGGCTTGGGCCAGTTGTGTGGGGTTCAACGTGGCCAGGTTGTGGGTCCTGCCCTGGGTCACAGCAACCCCCTGCAGCTCCAGGCTGGGACAGAGGGGCTGGAAAGCTGGGAAAGGCCCTGGGGGTGCTGGGGACAGCGGCTGGACAGGAGCCAGGTGTGCCCAGGGGGGCAGGAGGCCAATGGCACCTGGGCTGGGCCAGCCATGGGGTGGCAGCAGGGCCAGGGCAGTGACTGTCCCCTGTGCTGGCACTGCTGGGGCCACACCTCAGATCCTGGGGCACTTCTGGCAACCTCAGGACAAGAAAGACATGGAGGGGCTGGAGCGTGTCCAGGGAAGGGAACGGAGCTGGGGAAGGTCTGGAGCACCAGGAGGGGCTGAGGGAGCTGGGAAAGGGGCTCAGCCTGGAGAAAAGGAGGCTCAGGAGGGACCTTCTGGCTCTGCACAACTCCTGACAGGAGGGGACAGCTGGGGGGGATCAGGCTCTGCTCCCAGGGAACAAGGGACAGGACAAGAGGAAACAGCCTCAAGTTTTGTCAGGGGATGTTTATATTAGATTAGGAAAAATTTCTTTGCTGAGAGTCATTAAACATTGGGATAGGCTGCCCAGTGAAGTTGGTGGAGTCACCATCCCTGGAAATGTACAAAAAGCCTGTGGATGAAGCACATGAGGGCATGGTTTAGTGGTGGACATGGTGGTGCTGCTGGGCTGACTCTTGGACTTGATGATTTTAAGGGTCTTTTTCAACCTTTATGATTCTATGCATTTCAGTGAGTGGATTTCAGTCTGTGTAAAAGTATATTTAAAAATCCAGTGGAATAAATAAGCTGACATTTAGTTAGAATTGCACAAATTCTCTAATGCAAATTCTAAATTAAAGTAACACAGTGTATGTGTGCACGTGGTCTAGACAGCACTGACCTTGGTACAGTGTTAACCCACAGGCAAGGAAAATCAGAATGCCAGTAAGGTACAGATTTTGAACTTTGTAAGATATTTTTGTTTCCTTATTCTGTCTTGGTACTGGGAAAATGTCTTCATCTAATAAAATAAGTAGTTGAGCACTGTCAGTTGTCCTACTCTGTGTTGAGTATGCACATGAACATGTTAGTTCCACATAACTTTCATGTGTCTCCCATTGCAAAAAATATTAAATGTATAATGTGAGTTCTGTGGATTTCTGAGTTACCATTCTCCTTGTGAGGACAGGAATGTAAGAACTTCAGTGATGTTACTGTTAGACGAGTAAGCTGCAGGAACAGTCTAATACAGGAATTTATTTGGTCTTGGCCTGAAAAGTAGCACTGAAAGGCACTTAAGAATTACCTTACTGAGCAAAACTTCTTTTTCTGCTTGCTGAGTATTGTGAGAGCCACAGAGTGTAAGTGGGCTTCTGTAATCAAGCTTTTCCAGTGCTGACACCTCCATAAGCAGCCACAGCACGTGGGAGTGCCAGGGCAAATAAAGTGCCAGTGACTGCCTGTGTTTTCATTCCTGAATCCCGTGGTTCTGCCCTGAGTATGGTTGGAAAACATGAGTGCCACCCACTGTCATCACTGCTGGGAGGTGCATAAAGAGTAGGGAGGGATCTTTTTTACAAACAGGGACCAGTGTAGACATGGCTGCTGTGTCAGAGCTTTTTCTGTGGATCTTTGCTGCTCTCTCTGTAAGCACAAATTAGGGTGTGTGTGCCTTTGTGTGCCTGTGCATGCATGGTGTGTAAATGTCAGTGTGCATTTCAGTAAGCACCTATACAAAGCCATTAGCATGTTTTAAGGTGGAGCTTGGACTGTTCATGCCTTAAGATTATACAATGAGATTGCTGGCTAATGGTCCTGAGGTCTGTGTGTACCTGAGAATGAAAGAAGTCAGGTCCTGTGCATTTGTGTGTGTGTGTGTGTGTGTGTTTTAGAGCTGAAGTGGGTTGTTTTAGTGTGCTTGCTTTCAGAGTGTACCTGAAAAACTTGGTATTATTGCTGTGTTATTACTCCTTTGACCTGATTCTTGGTGCAGCCACAACTTGGAACCAGGTAAATCTGCTTGCACATTAAGAATGAAATTAATTAAAAAAAAGGAAACAGACTTTTTTGATACCTTAAAGCACAGATATATATTCCATTTTCCTCTCTCTGCTGCCTCTGTTGTGCAACTGGTAAAGAATGATTTCACTCATTAATTTTAAGCATGAGAACAAACTGTTAAATGTTTCATCACCAAATTCCATAAAATCAATGCCCTATATTTGCCATTGAGGTTAATTGCCTAAAACTCATAGCTGAAAACAAAGTAGGTGCTTACAGGATAAAAGTCACAATTCCTATAAAATGTTCTAGATGATACTGTTTGCAAAGCTGTTAAGTCTTAAATTTTGGCAGTGTTTATAAGAAGCAGTGACTAAACAAGGTGCATGCTTGTACAGGCTGTGGATTTTCAGCTACAAATGCAGAAGAGTTGCAGATGTTGTGCTTCAGAATACCTACAGACTTGGCAGTGCTCAGAAGTTGGTTCCAGAAAGCCCTAATGACAACTCCTTTTTCTCCTTGTTTTTGTACAACAACAGTAGGAGTTGGGGCAAGGACTGTAGTCAAGAATGACATTTTTTCTGCATGCTGTTGATCTGTTCACTTGTAATAGACCAGAAGATAAAATGCTGAGCCATTCTGGCATCTAAAAAATGTGTTAGCTAGGAGGGTATTATGTGTTCTTTAAACATAATTAGGTTATATCTATGGATTTTTGTACATATGCCAGCCTTTAGGACTAGGGGTCCTCATTTGCTTGTGGAGCACTGTAGAACAAGCTTAACCCTAAATTATCTCTGGTCAAGCAGAACAACATCCATAGCATGTGATAATGGATGTCCTGTGTCATTCCCTAAGCCTTCAAATCCCACTGCTGCTTCAAGCAGCCACTGATTGTAAGGGGTAGAAAGCTCCCTATTTCCTTCACTTGTTGCTTCATCATCATCCTTTCTCCTAATAAATTTAGTTATTATTCTGTGCAGGAAGTTGGGGTTGGAGACCTGCTTGCTTGCAACTGAACATGGCAGGGGATGTGAAAAGAGTTTCACGGATGCTGCTGGAGTGCAATAGCAATGACAAGCTATGTGGTAAGATTCACACATTCCTTTAAGGTTTCACATGCTGGGCAGGAAGACCAGCTTCACTAAAAAGTGTGCCAAGCCCTTTCTCCTCCTCCACTGCATCCCAGCCCACACGGAAAGATTTGATGGAGCTTTCCCTGCATTGTGTTTCAGGGGAGGAATGTTTATGGGGATGAAGTCTTTGTGGCAGGATTAATCTCACATGATTTCAGCAATTTTAGAGAATTCCTACTTCGAATGAGGTGTACAGCAGTCATTAAAGATTCCCTGCAGCTTCCCAAAGGACCAATTTTGTGGGATTTTGATTTCATGACTTTCTGCCATCTTTGGGAACTGAAAAAATGGTGTCGACCACCTCCAAATCTGGGGACATGAGAAAGATAGTTACCTTCACAAGCCTTGCTAATTGCAGTGTCTTCCAGTCAAATTCCAAAGGTGACCACACCCAGTTTCCTTTAAAATGCTCTGTGCAATTTTACTGGAAGGAGCTGGAGCTGTAATTGCACGTGATGACATAGCAATATCCAGCCCCTCCCATCTCCCTGCTGTCCTGCTGCCAGTGCTGTTTCTGTTTCCCTGCTGAATGGGACTTCAAATGGCTACAATTCCTGGCCTCCATATTAAAGCATCTAAATGAATGACCTTAGGTGTGGGAGTCTTAGTGATTTCATGCAGTTTAGGCACTCAGCACCTTTGAAAAATAAGGTGACAGCACTAACAGTGTTGAGCTATTCCAGAGGATGGAACACACACTTTTGGGATTGAAAGTTACTGAAATGGATTGTTGCTGCATGGTTATACAGAACCAGTGTGCTGCTTACTCCTTGGTTTTCCATTCTCTTTCTCTGCTGACAGTTGTGCGTGAATATCAAACGGAAGTGATTGTTGTCCCAGTTCTCCTGGTGGGAGTTTTTGTCATTGTGCTCACTGTGATCCTTTGGCTCCACTGCCGCGGCCTGCGAGCAAAGAAGGAGCAATCAGCACCAGCTGAAACCCAAGGTAAAAAAAATGCTTTTCAACCAGAGCAAAGAGTATTGGTTTCAGTGGCCAGAAGCTGTGGGAACCCAGGACATCTCTCTTGCTGCTTTGGATGGGCTGAGCCCTGGGCAGGGGGCTCAGGGAGCTTGGCACAGAGCCCAAGACCCTTTTGCCCTCGATCTTGAGCCATGGAAAAAAATTACCAACTGTATGTGAAGAGTTACAAACCAGGGAAAGTAGAGTAGAATGATCAGCTTATCACAGGGTGGAAAATGAGAATGTTAAGATTTTTATGAGAAGTGTACAGGGAGGTCAAGATGAAGGAATCTGGGCATGCACTGCCCTCCTTCCTCCTTCTTCTTCATGGCCTCCATCTTCTTGGTGATGGTGGCACTTTGGGATTGGTTTAGAGTAGAAACTGACTGTCTAACACAGGTGATGGGTATTGGGGATTAACTGTAAATAATGTCTGGGTAGTTTATAGTATAAAAAGACAACAGAGCCCTGAGGGCGGGCAGTGCGCCTTGAGCTGAGCTCCTGAACACATCTGGGCTGGGCAGGGAGAACATATTATAGATAAGAGAAAATAACCTTGAGAGCAAAAGCCAAGGAACTCTGACTCTCTTCAACCATCTGGCTGTGAAAAGGGACTCTTGGGAGCATCCTAATCAGGGGAATCCCAAGAAGAAGCCAATTCCATTTCCCCATCACTTGAACTGTTAGGCAAAACCATTTATGAGGATCCTGAGTGGTATTCAGCAATCCAGTAAACATTAGAAAAATTGTGAACACCGATTTACTTAATTTTGCAGCAGCAGTAGTGGAAGCTGTAGTATAGATGGATCTGAGAAAATCTAAAGCATCATGCCATGTAGGCTGTGTAACATGCTGGGGTAGCATCACAAGAGCTGCCAAGTGTATTTATGTAACAGCCTCCTGGAGGCTGCTGCAAGGTGAGTTTTACTGGGGTAATTATGAATGATAGTAATTTTGATGTAGATTATGCCTAGTTAATCCATTTGCTATACTGCCATTTAAGAAATTTAATTTCAAGTTGCTGTCTCCCTCTTCCTATGGAGACAACATGAAGTTGAACAGGGGCTGGTGAGGCAGTATAGGGAAAGGTTTGTTGGTACATGTGTGGCTGTGTGGAAATGAAAATACAGTTCTGAACAAATTTTGGGTATGTAGAGGGAAACAGCTCTTGAGTCTATATTAAGAGAAATAATTGAGAACTGGTAATAAAAGAAAATGTTCATTGCTTGAGCACATGGGAATGAAGTCCAAATGTGTCTTATCTATAAAGGTTATGTAGTTAAATATGGGAGAAATTTCTAGACTGGTTCTGTCTTTTCATCAAATAGAGTGGGAGATAAATTCTTTCTCCTCTTCAAGGGCTAGGATAAGTAGGATACAATAACAGTTCCTTACTTTGCCCTTATTTCTGAAACACTGTGGAGCAAAATTTAAAGAGTATGGAAGGATGTGCATTGCCATCTATTACAAGAGTTAATCTGTCTGGTTTTATGCATCATATGGCTTTGGTTTTGTCAGTGATAAGAAAGAATCAGCAGGAACCCTGCCCAACAGAGAAATGCTACATCCAGCTGAGTGAGAAATCTGTGGAGAGCCTGCTGAATTCTGCATCCTTGACTCTGAAAGAATTAGAGATACCACGAGAGAAACTCCTACCAGACACCTTGCAGCTGATAAAACTTGGTGCCTATGGGAGCATCTACAGAGCACAGTTGGAAACTGGGAGCTCTGGGAAGACTAAGACTGTGGTATTGAAAGCCTTGCAAGGTAAGGCCCATGGTCAGGGTCCACTTTGGTACAGTCTCTGTATCCCAGACATGGTGCTGGGCAGAGCTTTGCCATCAGTACTGGGCAAGAACAAGCTATGTTCAGGATAGTAGGTCTGAGATGTTCTTGTAGGAATGTCTTGGTAGGATTAAAGAGTGCTGACCATGTTGGTTTTAGCTGTCAACTTGTTCTTTGCTGCTTCCATTTGTTGTTTTGCTTTTAATGTGTTTTTTGTTGTTCTTTCAGACCCAGCTACTCCCCAGAAAGTAAAGGATTTCTTGGGAAGGATTAAATTCCATCAAAATCTTGGTCATCATGAGAACCTGGTTAAATTGGTTGGATGTTGTGTAGACCAGCTCCCACTTTTTATGATCATGGAAGATGTGTCTCTTGGTGACCTGCTGACATTTCTGTGGACATGTCGGAAGGTGAGTCAAAAGAACAGATGACAGAAGAGCTTCTTAAATTCCTTAGATACATATCTATCCATAAGCCATAAATTATTGTTTTTATCTCTCCATGCATCCCTCTATATCAATCAAAACTATTTCCATGCTCCAAAGAAGATCTACACAGGTCCTACTTGGAAGACCATTGAAGGGCATTGCAGGCACTGGAATTAGAATGAATTCATACAGCCACCTGAATTTCTAAAGTTTTAAATCATGTCTCACTCCAAATGCTTTTAAGAGAGCAGAACAGTTACAACATAGGGGAGGTCATGGGATGATAACTAATTGGTAAAAGCCAGGAAATAGAATATAAGAATGAAAGGTTGGTGCTTGCACTGAAGGGAGGTCAGCTATCTAGGACATGGTGCTGTTCATTGCATGTATTAATAACCTAAAAATGGGATGACAGTGACGAGAGGATATTTGCTGATGATTCCAGCCAGTAAAGGCAAGGGCAGACCCAAAGGAATTGCAGAAGGATATTCCAAGATTGAGAGACTTGTCAATAGAAAGAACAGATGAAATTCAGCATATTTAAAAACGAAATAATGCACAGGAAGACGTTTCATATCTGTGAATGATGGCTTCATGTCTGCCCATTGCTGATGAGTGGTAAAATCTGAAGGGGTGAGGTCTGATAGTATGAAAATAGGCAGTTCATTGAAAATGTTAAGCTGAAAAAAAGCCCAGATATCAGGGGAGGTTTAGATTGGATAGTAGGAAGATATTCTTCCCCTAGAGGATGGTCGGGCACTGAACAGGCGCTCCAGGGAATGCTCACAGCTCCAAGGCTGTCTGAGCTCCAGGAGTGTTTGGACAACACTGTCAGGGACAGGGTGGATTGTTGGGATGTCCTGTGCAGGGCCAGGAGTTGGACTCAATGGTCCTTGTGGGTCCCTTCCAACTCAGCATATTCTGATTCTATGACTCATTGTTACAAAACACACAGAAACAAAACTCTGCTGTTACCGCGTAAATCCATTCCTCTCCTAC
This sequence comes from Peucedramus taeniatus, assembly GCA_013400575.1. NCBI lineage: Eukaryota > Metazoa > Chordata > Aves > Passeriformes > Fringillidae > Peucedramus > Peucedramus taeniatus. Next base: position 71,223 of record WBNO01024437.1, read on the forward strand.
ATCCGAAACTCCAAATAGAGAAGGATTGCTTCCTGTCCTGTTCAGCAGAAGCTCCAGGTGGTAGGAAATAAAGCTATGCGTGTCATGTTCAAAACAAACAAATAGAGCTGGTTCTTCATGAAGTGAGGAGTTGACTAATGGAATGTCTTGCACTGACTGCTGTGGATACTGACACTTCATATGAGGTCACTTATGGAAGGAACATTTCAAAGGTTACTGAACAAGTTGAAAATGTAACCATCTCAGGAACTTTTTTTATAGAATGTATCTGTGGGCTTTAAAATGGCACAGGAAGAACACTGTGTGCTTACCTTATTCTCTCTCCTCTCTCACTGTTACAGGCAGGGTGGTAGGAGAGATGGACTGTTAGTCTCATACCAGGTACCCAATTCATATGTTAGAAATGTGCTTTTCTACTCATCATTCTCATTTATATCTTTCATTCACCTGTGTGGATTGTCATTCTTCACTGTCATTCTGACAATTTCTGTCTAACCTATTTTTTCCCCACATGTAAATTTGCCCACCAGTTATCTCTAGTGTATTTATCTTACTCAGCACACCATCAGCATCACCCATCCACGTCCTCCTACATTTCCGTCAATTTATGAGCAATTGTGAGAAGGAGGAGCATAAGATTAGATAGATTAGAAGGAAACATTTCCCACTACCATACTGCTGTGGCTTTTGTTTGAACCAGAGTCTCTTATTTTGTCTCCAGGATGTAATGGCAATGGATGGTGTCCCCTATGACCTCACTGAGAGACAGGTATATGAGATTGGACAGCAGGTTGCAGCAGCTCTGGTAAGTCTGCTCAGGTTGGCTGCATTTTTTCCTTCTTGCTTGATTGCAACACAAATTTGCATGGTGGCTTAAGTCTTCTTGGCCTAAGCACTGAGAATAAAGGCTTTGTTAAAATATGCTTCCATCATGTTGGTGAGCACATGTCTATACTCCACAGTGTTGAAGACAACCATAAAGTCAGTGAAAACTTGTATCAATTAAATTGGCTTTTAAAATCATCCTGTTTTCTTTCTTTTCAATTTCCCAGGCTTATCTCGAAGAAAAGAACTTGTTCCATGGTGACATTGCTGCCAGGAATGTCCTTCTTCATCACAACTTCACTGCTAAGCTCTGTGGTTTGGGCCTGGCCTACGAAACTCACACACATGGTGCCAGCGCAGTCACACGGAAAGCGCCTGTCAAGTGGCAGGCACCAGAGAGGCTCCTGAGCAAACCCCCTACCATCAAGGCAGACATGTATGGCTTCATTTTGGGACTAGAAGTTCACCTGTCTCTTTCACTCCTTCGTGTATCATTTCATGTCCTGAAGTTCACAGGAAGGCAGATCTAGTCTCAGCATAACGCTCCACTTTTACAGCTCATACTTTCTTCTGTCTGCAGGCCATGCCTAGTTGTTTTTATGCATTTAAGCCAGCAAACAACATTGCTTTGTTTTCTTTTCTTGCAGATGGTCTTTTGGAATTCTACTGTATGAAATGATTACATTAGGTAAGAAGATTTAATGCTAATTAAAAAAAACAACTTAAGGAAGCAGCAAATTAGCAGGACCCAGAATCTCAAATTTTAGAATGTAAAGTTGGGCCATTTAACTAGGCACCCTGTTTTTTTCCAATTTGTAAAGTCTTGTCAATTCATTTTAAACATTCTGTTATTGTGGATTATGGTAGGAAAAAAACCAGATTTTGGTAGGGAGGGAAGGCAGTCTTGCACAGGAGCTGCTCTCTGCAACCATTGCCATAGAGTTTTCTACCATTGCTCCTTTTGTCTTTCCAGGTGCTCCACCATATCCTGAGGTGCCACCTTCTGATATCTTATCATACCTGCAGAAACAGAACATTATGAAGCAGCCCTCGAGCTGCCAGCAAGCCATGTAAGCCACTTGCTTTATGGACAATTGAACATGAGGTTGGCAGAGCTAAATGGAAATGAGACATAGAAAATGAGATTTTACACAAGATTTCTAAGTCTAGACTATACTGAGAGTAACCTGAGGAGATTTGTGTCTGCCACATCTCCTTACTGGGTTCTGCTGCATAAAATCTCTGTGGCCAAAACTTTTCTGTCCTTCTCTTGAAAATGACACTTGTTTCTGTTTCCTTCTCTTGAAAATGACACTTGTTTCTGTTTGCTTAAGTGCCCTTGCATTTTGCTGCTCCACTTCTTCCTTGCAAGGTGCAGCACTGCTGGGGAGTGATTTTTCTCCTCTAAGTTACAGATATTTCTCTGAAGTGAACAAAGTATCCAGAGGGAAGATCTAAGGTACATTTCTTTGCATGAAGACATAATTTCATAATTTACAGGTACTGCATCATGAAGTCCTGCTGGCAGTGGAGTGCAGCTCACCGGCCTTCCCCAGCACAGCTCTTGTGCTCCCTGAAAACAGCTGTGAAGACCAGCAGTGGGCACACAGTGCTGCAGGTGCCTGAGCCAGTGGTGCCTGAACTCTATGCTGATGTTGCTGGTGTTGATGTGCACAGCCTGGTGAGGGAATACACGATCCTCTGAAGGGATTTTCATATTTTGATAAGGGAGAAAGAAGTCTCAGAGTTTTCCCTTTCTAAATATTTTGCAAGCTCAGAACGAGGTGCGTATGTTGGAAGGGATCCCTTTGTTCTTCAGACATCTATAAAATTTCTTCTCCAAGCCAGACACAAGAAACTGTTATCATTATTGTTAAATCAACCTGTTGGTATCATTCTGCCAGTGGTCATTTGGGAGTAAAGTGTGTTTAGGAAGATGTAGAAAATGTAATGAGAAACTTGAGTTAAAGGAGTGTTAGGTTTGTGTGGCAAGGTTATGGTGATGGGGTGAGCTGCACAGGTGACCTCTGTGAGAAGATGCCAGGAGCTTCCCCCACCTCCAGGAGGATCTGCTGCTGGTCAAGGCTGAGCCCTTCAACAACACTGGTAGCACCTCTGTGATCACATATTTAAGAAAGTGTAAAAGATACTGTGCAACAGCAGGTGAAAGAGAGAAATGTGAATGTGAGAGGAACAGCTCTGCAAACAGCCAGGGCAGGGCAAGAGGAGAAGGAGCTGCTCCAGGCTCCAGAGCTGGGATTCCCCTGAGATTCTTTGGTGCAGCCCATGGAGAGGTGGCTGTGGAGAGAGGAGCCCTCATCGGAGAAGGACTGCACCTCATGGAAAGGGACTCATGCTGGAGCACTTCATGAAAAACAACCTTTGGGAAGAACTCATATTGGAGAAATTCCTGAAGGACCTACTTTCCTTTGGAGGCACCCCACACTGGAGCAGGGGAAGTGTGTGAGGAGTCCTCCCCCTAAGGAGGAAGAAAGACAATGTGGGACCAACTCACCACAACCCCCATTCTCCCTGCTGGATGAAAAGAGGTAGAGAAATTGGGAGTGATGCTGAGCCTGGGAAGAAGGGGGGGGTGGAGAAAGGTGCTGCAAAACTTGGTTTTATTTCTCATTATACTTCCTAATTTGATTAGCAATAAACTAATTTTTCTCAAGTTGAGGCTGTTTTGCCCATAACAGTAATTGGTGAACGATCTCTCGCAGTCCTCATGTCCCCCTGACCTGGGGGCCTTTTGTTATAGTTTCTCTCCCCTGTCCAGTTAAGAAGAGGAAATTATTATAGAGTGGTTGGATGGGTACCTGACATTCAGCCAGAGTCAACCCATCATGAGGTTTCTGGAAATTTTTCCCCATCTTTTCTCTCTTAGGAAAATGCATCAGTTGGGTATTTGAAAGAGGAGATGTCCTGGGGAACATGCTGGGATGGTATTCAATAATTCTCTGGGATTTCTCCAGTGCTTTATGTTCTAGCTTCCCTTGGGAGCATGGGCAGTGTATTCAAACACACAAACCCACAAACAATCCCCTCGCCTCCTTGCCCAACAACAAAACCAAGCAAAGCCCTCCATGTCTGTGGATGCAGAAGCTGTTGATATATGACACAAATGTCATATCTTCATGGAGAGTGTGCTTTCTGTGCAGGTCAGGTGAGTACTCCAAAGCTTATATGATTTTTTTGATCATTGGTTTTAATGGACATGCAGACTTTGTAAAAAATTATGTGCTGGAAGTTGTGTTGATTTTGCTTTCATTTAAAAAGAAGCAGAATCAGTCTATGAAACAAATTTTCTCACTTCTGTTTCTAAAGTTGAGAGTATCTTAGTTGGTTTTTTTTTCTCTCTTTTTATTTTGGAACTTTGAGCATTAAAGGTCCTTGTGAAAAAAGACTAAATGCACATTAAAGGAATAATTTTACCATTCTGTGTGAAGAGTGGATTCAGTGTTCACTCAGCATCCCCCCACTTAGCATGACTCTTTCCATTCTGATTCCATCAAAACTTGTTGGTCTTCTTCCAAAGACAATGGTATTTTCTATTTTTACTGCAAAATGACACAAATGAATAGACACAAATGAAAATGACACAAATAGTTGTTCTATGTCACTTAGGCTTTGTAGGAAATAATGCTTCCATAAATAAATGTGAGTTCATACAGTTTGTGTGTCACCACTATACACTGGGACATTGCAAAGCCCATTCAAGAGGAAGCAGTCAGCTTTCTGGCTTTTCCCATGGTCTTGGCTAATTACCACCTTGATCTTCATAAACCAGTTGTGTAAATCTGACCTGGAGAATTGAGATGCCTTCTTTTCTAAATGGTAAAATAATAACATCCTCTTCTCTGTCCTCACTTGAAAACAGGTTCAAAGCTACCTGGTAAATTAGGTCAAATTCACAGTTACCTTTGGTGAATAAACTATTCATTTAAAAAAAGCATTTGATTGGTTCAAACCTCCCACTCAAGAGTGGGATATTCAGAAAGGTTTTGCCTGTGAAAGGTGGGTGGGGGGCAGGTAATACAATCCCAGAGCTGGGAAAGCATCCCCAGTGCTGCTGCAGACCTGACAGATAATGCACAGGGAGCCTTGTTAAACAGAGAGCTGAAGGTAACAAATGCAGCACTGTTCTCAGAGCACAGAAAGCAGTGCTCTGCTTTACACAAATGCTCATATTTTATTTCTGTTGTGAAAGCTCTGCTCAAGGAAATCCATGGGAATTCAGATGCTGAGCACCTCACAGCCTCCAACAAAAGATCTACTTTGGTTTCCCCTGCAAGCAAATCTTTGCCAAGACCCTGCTTATGAATTTGCCCACAGAAAGGCATTTTCCTGCTGTGTGATAAGATGTAATTTCATTTTCCTTCAATCAAGTGGCCTTATTCATTCTAAGAATGTAAGCATTCTTACTCTGATTTGTCTTCCTCTGGTTAATTTATGTTGGTTTGGAAGTAACTGAATCTAAATTATAATAAATTTTACAGTGGCATAATGTAATTGTAATGTGGAGTTAGCCTAGTTTAACTGCTCTCCCTGCTTTTTTAAGTAGCCTGTACAGAAATCTTTTCCCCTTGGCAGTCTCCATTTTAGGATCAATGTAGACTCATGCATCAATTTCTACTTAGCAAACCCACTGAGGACTTGGTGGAAGTTTTTCAGTTGTTTTGTGGAAAATCATGGCTTTTCAATTTTTAGTGATAGACTTTGTTTTAGTTGTTTAATTAGAATATTTTGTTCCCATCAAAAATATTGCCTTTTAATTATTTAATTTTCTCAAAGATGACAGGGCCATCTGCATAATTTAGTTTGTTTCTGGTGGATTGTTTCTCTGTTCTTCTTAAATGTAGCTTATCTTTCATTGTGCATAAAGGCTTCTCTCTTTTACCTGTCTTCTTCAGGCATCTGATCACCTTTTCAGTGAGAGATTGAATTAGATCTAATAGATCTCCTAAAGATGAGGAAATCCTGCCCAGAGCAGGCAGAGAGTGAAAAAAGTGGTCCAAAAACTGACAACAGAGAGGAGGCAGAAATATTAAACTTTCCTGGTATGATTTGGCTTCACCATGCTTAGAATTTCATGAAACCACATATGAGCAATATGAGCTTTTTAAGTCTTTGAACTCCAAAATCTTTGTGCTACAATGGCCATGTTGCAAAGGACTCTCATTCAGCCATACACAAGAGAAGTACTGCAGTACTCTTGGTTTCCTGCATTCATGGAATTGCATTTTTGGTGAGGGCTTTGGTTTGCTCATGGGAATGTGAGAGTGCTTTGGTTTATGTGCTATCTCCTACAGCTTGTGGTTTTATTTATAGCAGGTGCTGCACTATCAAGAAATAGCAATAATCCACAAACATCCCCCCACCTCTGCAAGATACAGAAAAAGGCTAACATGAGTTTCATGTTACTCTCATATTTTTGGATGGTTTAACAAGTCTTTAGGATAAAAGGAGGAGGTGAGCTGGGGTTTCCCTCTTGCCTTGTTTCACATACAGCCCCCACTTCTGCAAAGGGCATTTTACTTCATAGAATCACAGAGTCATAGAATGCCCTGAGCTGGAGGGGACCCACGAGGAGCACCCAGAGGAATTGTTCTTCATCCTGATGTTAAACCAAAGATAAATTATGAAGGGATTAAAGGCAAATTGCCTGTCTTGATTTTTCATTTCATTTTGCTCACCCTTTCATGTACAACAGCTTCAGAAGTAAAACAATGCAGAATTTCACATCCATACTCTGATATTATGAGAAAAATGCTCTTTCTGTTATTTAATGTGCAGCAAGTTTCTGTCTGTAGCTTATTTTGTTCTTGTGCATTTAAATGGATCTTGATTGGGTGATTGTAATGAAGTGGATGTGCTCAACTCCCATATGGCCTTGCAGAAATATTTTATTTTTTATTTGATCAGCTTCCTATGATTAGTTCTTCAAAATTCAGTACATGGAGGTGAAGGATGATGCTTGGGTGGGTAAGAGAATATTTTGATGTGGAAAGGCTGTAGTAGAGCTGTTGCCACTGGAGAAATCTTTCTTAATTTTCCGCCTGAATCATTGCAACAAGAATGAGAGCAATTAAATATTTATGCCTGAGTCTGGTTCTGGTCAGTTGTTACTTTTTTCATTACACCAAGAGCATGTCCACAGCTGAGTTGCAGCTCTGAACTCTTGACCTCAGCCTGTCTTCAAGACAAGTTGATGTTTCCTGCCTGGTTTAAATTAATGTCTTCAGAAAAAGCATTTCCTGTGAGCTGGTGTTATCTTTTTCAAGTGTGGATTTACTGTGGTTTACTGTTACTGAGAAAAAAAAAAAGAGGAGCTGCATACAAGTTGAATTGTCTGTGATCAAAGTTTTGTGGTTGGTTTTTTTTTTTTTTATGTGTATTTTTGAAACAAATGTATTCCAGCTCCAAGCTGGAGAAGAGCATTTAGTTTAATGAGTTAGGTTTAATAAGTGCAATTACTTAATCTCTTACACTAAATTATTGATTTTATTGATGTTGTTGAATTCAATCCTGCATTCTGCATTAAATTTTTTGATAGAACATACAGTCAGCTGCAGCAGCACAGTGAAGAAATCAGGGATGTAGGGGCAGAGTTTAGATCCAGCTTGCTGGCAAGTGGGAGAAGTCTGATGTTTATGTCAAAAATCTGCACTCAAGGAGCCACAAACTTGTAAAACAGGGCTGAAGTTCATTGTTCAGTCGGTGTTCACCCTTTGTGTGATTTCTGCTATGTGCACAATTGATTCTAGAAGGAACTGTACTAGCTTGTTTTGATGAGTTTGAAATATCAAAAGCCACAGAATTGTTCTATGAAAATGGTTCAACAGCATCCTGCAGCTCACTCCTACAGGACTGTCCCTGAAGCTGCATCGACCTGCCAGCCCCTTGAACCACACACCACACAAAGTGCAGTGAGGGGGGAGATCTTTGGGTGTGGAGGCTGTGAAAAATCTCCTTTAGCCCTTATTAGGCCACACAGCACAAGACAGAGCAACCCTTCCAAGCCCAAGGAGTCCCTTTCAGTAGCCAAAGGTTTATTGTCAAGATTTATTTTAAAATGTCAGTTCCTGATGTCAGGCTGACTGTCCTGTAGTTCCCTGTCTTCTTGAAGATGTTTGCTGCCACCTTTGTTTTGTGTTCTGCTTTTTTGGGATAGACCATTGTTGAGCTCAGAGGAGCTGATCCTTGAACCCAGTCCCATCCTGAGTCCCTTTTCTCCACAGGACTCTCTGCCATGGGATTTCTCCTGTGAAGACAGACTTCTGAGCAGACCGAAGTCTGTTCTCTTAAAGCCCAAAGGCTTGATGGGGAATTTATTCTGGTATTTTTCCCTTCTTTTCAGGAACTCCAACATCTCATGATTACTGCCAGCCTTTACATCCCTGACCAGTTCTTCTCTGTGTTCTTGAAAATAAATGGAGTATAAGAAGAAAAAGAAGGGAAAGGAAATTAAGAAAAGGGGTAGAAAATATTTATATGTTTGAATATTAAACATATATATTCCTGGTAGCCTATAAAGTAAGAATAATCACACAAAATTTAATATCATTATATTTTCAGATTCTAACAATTCTCAGAAATAAAAAAATTGATGATTTGTGAAGTCTCCAGTTCTGAAGGTACTATAGTTTCTGTTTTCTCTCTGAAATCCTGACCTATCCTTAAGCAAATGTGAGCAACTTTTTTCTACACAAATCAAAGAGTTGAGTCAAAAGGCTGATATTGTTGCACAAGTCAGTGAAATTGTTGTTGGAATTTGTGGAAAAGGTCTGGCAGTACAAGCATATGATTTTAGTAATGGATTCCACAGACTGAACCTTTTCAATATTTTCTCTTGCTCCCTGAACATGACATTAGGAATAGCTCAGAGTTTGGTGCAACCATGGCAGGAACAGGTTGTGATGGTTGTCACTACAAATCTGAAATGGTAGAGCTTTGTTCTGGAGTGGAAGAATTCAAGTTTCCTGTGTGGGTCACCACAATACTTATTTCTCATCTCACAGTTGCCCTGTTTCAGTCAGGTGGCAATGGTTGCTTTGCCACCCTTCAGTCACATATGGAGAACAGGACAGAGGCACCACCTGTTCTGCTGTTACATTTCAGCTTCCTCCTGTGGAGACAAGGCAAACCCCCCTCAATTTTCTTGTCCCAATTCTCAAACTCTTGTGTTTTGCTGTGTTAATATAAATAAATAAATTGGTATAATTAAGGATGTTGATTCAGATCAAATGTACCTGCATTGATTTCATTGATGGTGCTTGCAGTGAAAGAGAAATACAATCTGTAAAATATCCCACTAGAATTACCTGTTTGCTATGTGAGGAAATTTAATTCCTCACCTTTTTCATCTTGGTCAAGCCCAAATTGCTTCTTTATATGATGTGAACAATGCTAGATAACTTTGCCCCCCTGTCAAAGCAAGTTTCCCTGTCTAACAATAATTTATGGAGCATTCATCAGAGCAGCAGTTTAATCATGAAAAATCGACCTCTTTGTGAGCTATTGTCATTGCTTAAACCATTTTGTATTCCAAAAAGCTGATGTATGACATCATTCCATATGTGTATTACCTTTTTGCTAATAATATGGTCTGTCATTAGAAATTATTCCAAAGTGCTGTGAAGAAAGCACAACTGACCCTCAGGGAAATCCAGATTCACATCCAGGCTTTGTGGCAGATGGGGCTTCTAAATTCCAAGTAAAACAAAGTTTTAAAAAGCAACACTTAAAAGCATGTGACAGGGATAAAAAGGATCACTTCTCTCTGAATGTGAAGCACAGAACTGCCAAGAAACAGAGGAGAAGACAAAGAACAGAGGGGAATGGGAACATCAGGAACAAAGGTGTCCTGGGGTGACAAAAGATAAAGTCTGTTAATAATGTAAAAGATACATGCATTAGTAAATAAGCAGTCTAGCAGATTTCATGTCTGAATTAAAGATTTGCATTTGTATGCTAAAAATTTTTCCTTTCTATCCTGCTAAGTTTGAGACTGGGAAGGATGGGCAGTTCAAAGTTGGTTAAAGTTGGAGACTTGCAGCTCCAACAGAGTGATCTAAGAACTTCTGTTGATGATGTATCAAAACACTCATGGTATTTGTACTTCCCTTCAGATGGAAACCTGAGTTGTGACTGATCAATAAGCCCCTGTAATGGGGTAAGTCTCAAGGGAGGGAGTCTCAAAGGAAAGTGCAATTAAGTATGCAGTGACTGAATTTTTTTGATTAACATTTGTATCAGTTGGGTGGATCAACTGATTATATCAGCTGGCTGTGTAAATTTTTGTTCATGAGTTAATCAAAAGAGTGTGAATGTCTTTCTAAGTTAACCAGACCAGCATGGGGACAGTAGATATCTATATCTAAAATATATATTTATAGCCTGATACATATTTCTTCCTGGTGCCAGCCAGCGTTGCAATGGTGAGCACATCATAAATTCTGCCAGTGAGAATCACATTTTTATTGTGATTCATATCTATATTGAAATTGCTATATTCTGTTAGTTTGCTCTTGTATTGTGCTTCCAACACATAACTGTGGTTGATTCTGCTAAATCAGAATCTCATGAAACATCACATCTTCAAATAAGCTAATTTGTTATTAAAGATCAGTGTTATTAAATTATCCATGTGTGGAGTATTGAAAAGAGCCCTGTCAGACATTGCTGGACTCTGACATGAGTGCAGGCTTGAGGTAAACTGACACTGCAGTTTGACAAGAATTGTGTTTTCAAAGCTGGTCCCATTAAGAAAACCTCGCCTTTCTCACATTTATGTTCTTTTTCTTCTTGTTAGGTTCTCCTGTTTCATCTGCCACCTGCTGGATTATTGCAGTTATTCTAGGGATCCTCTTCTTGGCATTGCTTGGAATAACAGAGTGTTTTATTACCAAGGGTAAATAAATCTCCACTGAAAATACTTCATTTGAATTTAGAACTTTGTCAGGGAGCACAGCAGAGCTCTTGAAATCTGCTCATTGGTCCAAGAAGAACGTGGACCTCTTCTCTTTACAAAAAGCCTTGCTTCACACCTATTTGCATCTGGAAAATGGATGCCCTTCACAGATTCCTTCAGAGATTGGGATTCTTTGCCAGTCCCAGAAGAGCTCCAGGGATGGCATTATTGAAACTGGGGAGAATCATTTTCTGAAAGAAAGCATTTGTGAAATGTGTTCGTAAGGAACTGGGCATGACTATGAGTGGGAAGAGACATGTATGATTCTTTTTCAGACTGCCCATGTCCATGCTGCCCTGAGCAGTGGGTGACCTACAGAGGCAGGTATTACTCCTTCTTCAAGGAGAAGAAGGACTGGAATTCCAGCCAGGAATCCTGCCAGCTACAGGGAGCTCATCTCCTGGTGCTCAGCAGTACCAGTGAAATGGTGGTGCCTTTGCAGGGGCAAGGGCAGGATGGAGTGGAGCAAATCCCAGGCATTGTTATGGCAGTTCCTTCCCTCTGGGAGGAAGGGAGAGTGTGAAAGGCTCCTGGGACCCACCCAGCACCTCCCTGCATGGGCAAAGACAAGGCTTTCCCTTAGACACTTTGCAAGAGGGACTTACTTCTTTCTGCCTGCCTCAGCTGAGTTTTGTTTGTCATGAGTTCAGCCCTCAGAACCTACAGCTGGGGAAGCTGCCTGGCACTCTGAAATGCCAACTCTCTCAAAGCAGGTCCCTGTAGGAAGGAAGGGAAGAGGTGTTGACATTCAGAAATGGCCCCAAAATTTCCTCTCTCACACAGTGCTTTCTTTACCCTTCAAAAGCCAGCACTTGACCTGGTTTCTCTGAGTCTACTGATCTCTCTGCCTTTCCATCCCTCCTAGGACTTCTTCCAGATAATACACACCAAATCCCACTGGATTGGTTTGCAGAGGGACATGCATGGGGACTGGGCCTGGGAAGATGGCTCAAAGCTGAGTGATGAGAAGCGACTGGTGTTTCCTTTGTACTTTTAGATTTTTAGATAAAAGGCCTGAAATCCTTCCCCCCTCTGTCATAAAAAGTCTCATGGTATTCAAGAGAAATCAGCCAGCAATGAACACAGCTGCTGAGGGATGTTCAGAGTGGCCATAGCTAAGGGCCATGCAGCTAAGGGCTTCCTCCTGCCCAACTGCCAGAGCCCAGTGGGATGCACATAGACCTGGGAGTCTCTATCCCAGGCTAATGGACACAGCTGCTACATTCCTGTCCGTAGGTCCCACCAGTTTTGTGTCCCAGAGACAAAAACACAGATACAGGCACACATGCAAGCAAAGCACAGTGATTGTGCCTGCAATCATCAGCTGCTCCCAGAGGCTCAGACCCATCCCTTGCTTTACCTCCTCCCCTCTCTTTCCTCCTTGTCCCCTAAAAGTTCCTCAACAAGTTTTGCACAGGCACACAGGCCCACCTTGAATGTACTCAAATCCTCCTGCTCCACTTTCACCCCACCTTTTTTATCTGTTACAAAGCCCAGGGTGCTCCTGTCCAAAGCTGTGCCTGGAGTTTTTTGATGGCCCATCAATTAGTAGCTGAAGACTTTTGGTCTTTGCAGTTTTGTCTGTTATTTCTTGAATGTTTGTGTCGGTGGATTTGTCTTTTATAATTTTGTCCTCACTATGCTCTTTTGCACTGAACGAGACCTTGATTGCACAGCCTTAATGAAGCAGAGGCTTTTTCCTTTCACATACCCACACAGATGATTTTAACTGGATACTTTTACTGGGATACTTTATACTTTCTGTCCCAAATGCCTTTAGTAGAACAGCAAAATATCCCTCGTGGAGCAGAACATATTGCTCTTTAGTGATGGGAAATGGAGAGCCCAATGTAAAACTGGCAAACTGCAAGTCTCACACTGAGCTCCAGGCATCACAAGTCCCACTGCCAGGCCTCCTGTGTCCCAGGATGGATCCTTCCTGACATCAACTCATGAAGTCTAACTGCAGCAGGTCCCTTCCCTCCAAAGCTGAGAGATGTTCTTCCCCTTGCCAAAGTGGGGATCCCTCTCTAGTGTTGTCCTGCTTGTGTGCTCTGTCTCCCACAGGGTGTGGGACACAGCCCTGCACAGAACTGTGCCATTCTGCTGAATGGTGCCATCCATCCTTCCAGCTGTCAAGTCCCTGCCCCATGGATCTGTGAGAAATCTGCTCTGTGACCTCTGTGGACCTTGTCTTAGCAAGTATTCTCTGGAGAGCTGTGCTAAGGCCTGATTCCTGTGAAGTTTCTCTTTGCTCCTGTGCCACTTGCCACACTGCAAGGAAGGAATGCAGCTGCCAGAGGTCTGAGTGCTGCTCCTGGCTCCATTCATGATCACTCTGGTGATGATCACGTTCATAGCACTCCCCTAGTGACAGACAAGCCTTCAAAGTGGTGGAGAAGGGGGAGGAGAGATTTCTCTGAGTCTCAGTCACTTTCAGAGGTACTTGAGCACTGTCACTGCTGTTTTGAAGTCCTAGGGAGAGGTGAGCTTGTGATCTGTGAGTTCACGCAAGCTCTGAGTTTATTTCCCTCTTTTGTGACACTGGTGACATGCACCAAAGCTGAAAGCTAGCCTGAAGTTTGAAGCTGGCCTATTTTTGCAGGTGATCAGATGGTGTCCACAGGACCTTTCTAACCTAAATTCTTCTGTGGTTTATGTTTGTACCTGCAGAAAACTGGAGCACAGCTTCTAGTGTTACGTTGCTGTGTAAATAGCTACAAAGGAGTGAACCTGCTACCCTGCTGAGCTGAAAATAAACATGAATTGCTTCTAACAATTTCTTCACGAGTCACTTTTCTTGTTTTCCTCCCCAGTATTATTGCTGTGGAAAATGCCAATCACTTGTTTTTTAAAATTTTAAAAGTTTAACAATAATAAAATGGTTACATAAATAATAATAAAATTAGGGTAATAAAAATTTGGACAGTTAGGGTTAGGACATACAAGACAATAAAACAAAGGTTACAAACCAGTTTGGGTGCCCTCCTGGGCCAATTAAGCCCCAAAGCACACCTGTTAACCAAGGATTAACAATTAAAAGCAATAACCTGTTGCATATTCATACATCTCATCCATGATGCATAAATTCCATTCAAACAAAGATTTCTCTTTGTTCAGCGTCAACTGCTTCCTCTTAATCCAGTTTGGCATCTTCAGGGCTGTGTGAGGAAGGAGAATTTGGTCTCTTCTGATAAGAAAGCAATAAATTCTTATTCTCTGAAAGATTTAGGTGTCCTGTGGATGCCATCTCTGGCAAGCACGCCCTTCCTCCCCTTAAAAAAAATATCCACATACACAGCCTCTATTGGAACTACAAAAGCTATATTTTAGCCACAAAACTACATTTACCATACTTTCAAAATATTAATACAGCACTACAAATTAACACAACATAACTTTCTAACATAGCACATATAGTGTTCAGTTTAATATTTGCAAAAAGCCAATACATATAATATGTATTTTTCACATTGCTTAGTGCATTCATTGATTTTAAAAAAGGCAAAAGGCAGCTGGTGGCAGGAACAGAGTCAGGAGGGCAGGGGGTGAAATACTTTGCAAAAACACTGCAGCAGCAGAAGTAACAGCCACAGCCACTGAACAGTTTCCTACCCCAAAGGATTAAGGACTGACAAATTTACTTTTTTCTGTAGCCAAATGAGTGCAGCCCTTCATCTTCCAGTCCCTTTGTCCTAAGGCCCACCTTGGCCATGGTTTAAGTGCCCTGCACCCCCCCTGAGTGGTCTGTTTGTCTCCTGCCCAGAGTTTCCTCCAGAACAGGTCTCTCCCTAAAGAAGTCCTGCCTGACCCCTCATCCAGCACTTCTTCCCATGGGATTCAGCAGACAGATAAATATAGTTCCAATTTTTGTGACAAGTAGGCCACAATCACAAAATGTCCTGTGCTGTGCAACAACACCTTGACTACATGGCAGGATGACTGTGATGACTTTTTAGGGACAATCTGGTTGTATTTTATGACAGTATTTCTTAAAATACTGATGATTATGTTGTTAGGTTCATTGCCCTAAGCAGTCACAAAATAAGTTATTAGAATTAGCTAGAACAAGTATGTTTGTTACAGAAATAAAGCTGGTTTTTACCAAGAAAATTGAGATGCTAGCATAACACCCAGAAGGTTTGAGATGACTAAACAATTGTTGCCTAAAGAATAGGCAGCAACTAAAGAATATTTAGTTTAAATATTCTTTAAAGTATATTACTGAAAATTTCATCTTTAGCACCCCTTTGGTATTAAAAAAATGTAAGGTTAATTAAAGTTATGCAGTAGTAGCTTATAATTTTCCTGCATTCTTCGTAGGTATCTTACAGAATGTTTAATTCTCATCATACCTTAGTTATTTTAGAATTGTAACCCATTCAGAAGCAATTTGAAAAGTTATTTGTTTATGTTCATTAGTTTTCTATAAGAGCTATTCACTTTAAATTACAAAACCCAACATAGCATGTGAGAAAAACAGGAGAGGTGCTCCAAATACCTCAATAAATTCTGTTGTTTTCTGTATTTCTTCCTAGCAGAATGTAAAGCAAACCAGGCAGGATCCTTGGCTTTTAAATTCCTCTCACCTGGGGTGTTGTTTCAGCCTCTGAGGAGCACTCTCCTGTTTAATATGTATGATTGCTCCTCATGAATATACAAGTCTTTTCTCTGCACATGGAATTTTTGTCCCGTTCTCCCTATAGAATCTGAGGCATGAAAGAAACAGGACTGTGTTACTTCTGCAAGTTTGTGACTTTTCCATAATCAACTATTAGATTTATAAACTGTACTGACACCACTGGAGATGTGGGAAATTATTTGGGCTATGGAATAAAACCAGTGTGCACACATTTTAAGGAAAAAAAATATTACAGCACAGCTTTCTTTTAAAGGCACTGTACACTGCTGAGCTGCTCATCAGTAAAACAGAGGGAGAATATTAAATATATCTGCCTTGCTTTTTGTCTTGGTGAAAACCCTGTTAGCTTTCTGTTCTATGCTGCCTTCAGGGTGTTAAGTGACGAAGCTTTTTCTTAGGGTATTTTCTACAATTTGAAAGCAGTTCTGCTGTGTACACAGTGTTGGGAAAAATGGAGAAAAAACAAGTTTAGATAATCAGCATTTTTTAAAGAATTTGTGTCTCTAGTCTTTTTTGTTTAGTAATATTAGTTACAGAGGAAGAAGGGAATTTTTCACTGTGATCTGACTTCTTTTGTATTGTCATCATTTTGGGTATTAGAGGGGTGAAATAACCATTAATTCCACTGTTGTGGTTTGAGGTGGAACTTTCAGCTGATTTTCAGCTGAGAACTTCTAAGAATAGGTACTATTTTATGCAGCTAGTTTGGAAAGCAGAAGAAAAAATCATGTGTGTAAAAAAACTCTGTCTTATCAACTTCCTACAGGAGCAGATGCTGCCAGATCTGGCAGTTCTTAGCACTTTGAACCTTTAAAATATGCTTTGCAACAGTAATTATCTAGCAGCAAGTAATATGTTTGAAATAAACTTCCAATTAAATGTAATGTTTCTGCAGATGTACATTTTGATATTTTCATTTAATTTAAATTCCTTTATTATTTTTTTCATTACTTCTGGACTGGAGTCTTGTCAATTGACATCAAATAAAGCATGTAGGTGAGTCAGACCTGCTAATTAATTTTGTTGTTCTGTTTGTTTGATTTTTCTTTCAAATTGCCAAGTATTTTGATGAAATCCATTTGATTAGTCTTACATTCTCCAGGAAAAAAAAAATTGGTTAAAGGAAACCTGATTTTATCAAATTGCTTGTTTTGATGCCAGGGAAGGAGAGAGATTTTAAGCTGGTGCTTACAGACTAGGCAAGATGTTACTGTGCAACTCTACCAATCTCAGTGCCAGGAATGTAGCCTAGAGTAGAATCTTGTCTCAGATTTTAGATGCAGAGCATGCTCTGATAAAACCCAGACTGAAGATTTTCTGTAATGCCAGTGAAAGCAGAAACAAACAGCTAAAATTTTTCTTATGGCTCCTTTGATGCTCTTTCCTGAAGTGTATTAGTTACTTTGTCATTGTTATCCAGCTGGAAGGATATGGTTATTCTCCTTTACACTGTAAATGTTTTCACAGTATTGACAGGATTGACAAGCTTTTGTCTAAGTTTCATAGCAGTGAATCCTACTTAATGTTCTGGTCTTGGGTCCTGCACTAACATTATTGAATCTGTCCCATCTGATGACTTTTTAATCTCTGTTCCACACTTTGAATCTCTGTTCCACTGTCTCCACCAGGCAGACAAATAAATATCTTACATAAGCAGTGGTTATTTGAGTCCTTTGACTAAGACATGAGATCTTAATAGAAAAAGCTTATGATAGTTGTTCAAAGTGGAAAACCAGAATAGCTGGGGGTTTTCTGCCTCACACTAGGTTAGACTAGTTAATCTCTTTTTCTGTACTTTCTAAGAGGCAGTACAAAACTCCACAGAAAACACACTATCACCAAATTGTAGCCACCCTCTATAATTTTTCTCTGCTATTTCCTTATGTAAGTTAGTCTTTCATTTTTACTGCTTTCAAAACTCCCACATTACACATGGCTTACATCTTTCATTTTTCCAATTAAAAAAAACCCTGCAATTTGGAAACAGAATATTATTTTCAAACTATGCTCATGAATTAATTATCTTCAGTATTTCTGCAAGTATTGATCCAGTTCCAGCAGGCAGTATTCCCCCTCTTCTGCTTCAGAGCTCTGAAGTTTTAATGCTTTTTCTACCCATCTACTGTAGGTCCATGACCTGTGATTGTTTTCTGCAGCTTGAAGAACAGCTGCCTTTCCATAACCAGGATGATCATTTTAGTATCAGTCTCTGTAGATTGCTTTGAGATCCTTTGGAAATGGAAGTTAAGCTTGTCATGTGATGAAACTTGCCCAGAACCATCACTCAGACAAAATGAGATCTGAATCTGGTAAGTTCTAGGGAAAACAAGGAAAGCATAAACAGCTGCTGGGGGAAAGCTCAGCCAAGGCTCTGAACTATATCCTTGCTGTTATAAATAATTCAGGTACAGATCAGAAAGAAACACAGAGGAACTGGTAACAACCTTACATCCCTGTAACATATTAGTGACACCAGAAATGACCATTAATTAACATGTGGAGAAATCTAAACCAGCCTTGCCTGACCTGAAAATGATGAAATTGGTGACTTTCTGGCCACCTCCATTAGGCAGTAAAACAACAACAATTGTTGTTGAGGGCAGGAGCCCCATCACACAGAAGGCTAAACTTGAGTTGGAACTGGTACATGTAGAAGCTGTGCCAAGAGGTTGCTCTTGAACAGTTTTACCAGGTGGAGTAAGGACACTTACCATGGCTAAAGCAGTCTTGACTTGGAGAATTTAATTTAATTTATCACCAGTGAGAGCAAACTTTTGATTACTGACTCAGCCTTTGAGAAAAAAAAAAAGAAAAATTAAACGAGTAAACAAATATTTAGGTGAACACCTTTTTTTTCCTCTTCCTCCCAACTCAATTTCAGTCCAACACCACTCCCACCCTTCTTGGTCCCAACTCACCTTTTTTTTTTTTTTTTTGCCAAGCATTGCACTCAATCTCTCCCAGTCCCTTCAGTGTCATGGCAGTGCAGGAGGCTGAGGTTGGAATGCAGTGGTTTCTCTCTGCCAATCCATGCATTTGGCTCATTTTCCTCTGCTCTGATATGGACTTTCCACAAACCACAGTCCCTCAGGTGTGTCCCTGCTCTGGGTGTTGCTCTTTCTTAAATCTGTTTGACCAGGGGTGTCATATTCTCTGTCAGGGTTCTTCTGACTGGCTTTGACAGGCTGAGGTTTCTGAAGCATCCTGGGCTGTTCACATCCATATCAGAGTTAGCTGGAAGTAGCTGAGGGACATCTCCTGCACACGGCAGCCTGGCAGCCTTGCTACATTAACCCTGCTCAATACAGACTTGTTGTCCCTGGTACCCCTCACAGACACAAAAGGAGTTTTCAGCTGGATTATCTGTGTGTGTTTGTGTTTCACAGCTAGAAATTGCCAGCCACCCACTAAATCATTCCCCTCAGCAAGCAAAGCTTAGATTTTAAGTGTAGTGAGTGATGTTCTTTTCCTGTTGCTACCTCACTTGAATTGCCCAGCACAGCTTTCCTTTTAGAATTGTTTCTTTGTTATCTTGTTCAAGCATATGCTGCTAGACCAGGTGGCATGTTCAGATCCTCCCTGGGGAGCAGGCTCTGATGCAGAATTCTTTGCCGAGGAGATTTTTGTAATTTTGTAGTTTGGACAACCCAACACCAACTGCAGAAAGCAGAGAAAATGTCCAAGCTATGGGAGCAACTGGCCTACAACACCTGAGTCAAGAGAAGTGTGAGTGCATGTGTCAAATTACAGTTCCTTCTGCATGGGATGCCCTACTTGTGTGTGTTTTCTGCTTTCTGGAAAAATATGAGAATATCACAACCAAAGAAGATGCCAAAATATGAACCTGCCTCAGTAGCTTTGTGATTTTTCAAGAGCTCAGAAATTGGCCCAAATACCCACTTCATTCTGTCTTCTAGAACAGTCAAAATTTGCAAAGCTTATGAAATATGTTCATAGTAAAATAGGAGACCAGATACAAAATACTTTTAAGTTGCCAAAAATGCAACAAAATTCAAATGACAAGAAGAAAGTGAGCCTTTTTTTTCCAGGCCTGCACCATGATTTCTATTTTGTTCCAGAGAAAGAAGGCACAGATAAATGTATCAATGAGCTTTGCAGAGAGCTGTTGCTCAAAGACAATTCAGCAGTGTTTCCTTGGCAGTATGTCAAGAGGAGGAACTACCTTATTGTTGCTGCTTCTGGCAAAGAAATCAGAGATTTTCCAGTCCACAAATGGCAGAACATCAAAATGTTACAACACTGTGTTCCTAGAGCTAATGAGGGGGTTCTTTCATTAATGAAAGATCTAAGAATGTACAGAATCCACATTTCAAATTGTGCTGTGTAAAGAGCAGAAGCTTGTTATTAGAAGTTCTAGAGGTCAGGGAGACAAGGCTTTTTTTTTTTGACTTTGTTTCTTTGTATGGCCTTGAGGCAAGCAAGTCCACATGTCTGCAACTCCATTTCCCCAGCAGCAGGCTGGAGACAGTAAGAGCTTCCCCATGGGGCCACTGAGAATCCAAATAGATCATTTCTGAAAGAACTGAGACTGGCAGATGGAACTTTGTATATAAGTGTGAAGTAATAGCATGCAAACTAATGAAATATGATCAGACCTGTCACTGCTCATTTTCTGCTGTATGCTCCTTGGGAAAAATGCACTGAGTGAGGAGATCTGAAATATTCCACTGTTACATCTGAACAACCACTGGAAAGTGGAGCAATACTTATTTCAGATTCTAATCTGTATCACCACCTTCTCCATCATTATTATATACATTTTTACATTGTGAATTGCAACTTCACTCCTGCCTTTTCTTGGCTCCCATTCTAAAAGCCTTGTTTTACCCATTGTTTTATATTTTTTTTTCCCTAAATACTTCATTCAATTGCCAGCATATCTGCATAATGATACCACTCCTTCAATTATATGCTCATTTTGCTCTTGGGCTCAGAACATCTCTAAAGAAAAAGAAGGGTCATTCCTTTGTGAGCTGTTCCCTCCCTTGCCCTGCCACGAGTTTTCTATGTGACACCAGGCAAAAGCATTTAGGATGTCCTGTACCTGCAGCCTGAGTGCCTGTTGGAGCAACCACCCACCTAATCTGGAGGAGCTTTTTCTGCAATACCTTTGGCATTAGTTTATGTCCTTTTCACTCCTGCCTTGGAAATCATTATGTTACTTCAGTGCTGGGCTTCCCACGCAGTTCTGCCAGGTTCATCTATATCCTGCAGTCTCCTCACTCATCTGTCCTCACTCCCCTCCCACACCTGGTTCCACCATGCTACTACCTCCATCTGCACTCCACAAACTGAAAATACACCAGCTTTGCCTCCCTCTTTTCATCCCAACACAATCCAGTCCTAGTCAGAAGGGTCCTGCTTTTTCAGACTCTTAATTTTCACCTTCAGTTGCAAAGGGAAAAAGGGGGATTTCATGGTTCTTCACCTCTGAGATATGGCTGTGTGTAGTGGGCTTCCTTCTTTCAGGGTTTCCTGTGACACAATGATTTCCTGCCATCCTTTGCACTCCAGAGATGAGAGGCACTTTAGTGGCTGTAGACTTTTCTGAGGGCTACAGATTCGTTTTCCCTCCTTTTACACTTGCAAATTTTTCTGTAATCACCTGAAGCCCATGACTGTGTATTACTCCATGCAATTTTTCCACCCTGTGTTTTCACTGTTCATTTCCACTGTGGTGGAAAGTGTGGCCGAAAATGTGGACGTGTTTGTGTTCCAGGTGTGTTTGGGATGAGCATGGTGTGGTGTACAGGAAATAAGGTACAGAAAGTAGCCACACTGGGCATGTGGGCAAGGTGGTGTGTCCACAGGTGTGCATTCACTGTGGGAATGATGTGGGATGTGAGGCATTTTCAGCCCTGCTCACTGGCTGCAAAATGTCTTTGAACTCCAGGCCATGGAGATAGGGGATGGCTGGGTGTGAGAGAGCATCTCAGCCTTCTGTCCCCTCTGAGAGAGAAGGTGGCTGGAGGGTCACCAAAAGGTGGGGAAAGCCTTCTGTTCCTGCTAATCTTGCTGGGAAAAGGGCAGGTGCTACTGGAGGAATAGCAGGATACCACAGGGCACAAGAGGCAAAGAAATGATAAAGGGTTTACACCAAGGAGGAGAAGTCTCTTTGAATAAGTGTATACACCATGAGCTCCTATCTCCCTGGCACATTAGGAAACACTCTCAAGTTCTGCAGGCAGTTGCCACCCTCTTGTCACCCTCAGTGCTCCATCAGCCCCTTGGGAACAGCATCCATAATGCTGAGCACTAGCAGAAGGGATCGTATCTGGGAGAGCAAAGTCAGATTTTCAGCAGCAAGGAAACAGTCTGCAGATTTGGTGGCAGCTGTGACACATTCCACTTGTAAGGATTTACATTCACTGACCTGCTGCTACATGGAAAATTGTAAAGGGGTCAAGTAGCAAGCTAGCAAACTCAAGGTTTTATCAACTTGAAAAGGTTATATCCTGTGGCTCAAGGATGGTGAGGGATGAGCACTGCTACCTCCTGAAAGCTCTCGAGGTGTCTGAATGGTGTGTGGACACTGCAGGAGGCAGCTCAAGTGATAAAGAGAGGGTTGTGACAAAAAGCCAAAACAGGGTCCTGAGCTCTGACAAAGACTCCTCCCAGATATGGGGGGAATAAGAGTGGCCAGGAAATGAATCAGATCAGTTTTTCCTTCAGCTAATAATTCAGTAGATTCAACCTTAATGCAGTTCTAGCAATGTCCTCACTTGAAAGCTAGGACCTTTATGTTCTCCCCCTGCTTTCATGTATCACTATTTTTAGCATTTATTACCAATCTTTTAATTCCCAGAGAACAGTACAACATGCATGTGGCATTGGCCAGAGTGCAACATCAGGGAGAATCAGACCCTTGCTTTACAGAAAGGTGCTGCAAGATCCAGCTTTTTCAGTAGAATATTACCTAATTCCTGCAATACATCTATATCCAGGCCTGAGCTGTGCTTTGGGATGCCTGCAAGCTTCCAGGAACACAAACATCTCCTAAAGATTGGCAACAAGTGCTGGGGCAGCTGTTTTTTGTGGTCAGCTGTGCTCTGCTTGGGTCAGTCCTGCAAGTGCCATGCCAGGAATGAGCTCTCCAGTCACTCTCTGTGCCTCACCCTGGGGAAACATTCATCTGAGACTGAGTGACTACAATGAGCTGGACTTTCTCCCTCTGGTAGTCTTATTTCTGTTTTAATCAGTGTTTCTTTCAT
This sequence comes from Peucedramus taeniatus, assembly GCA_013400575.1. Classification (NCBI taxonomy): domain Eukaryota; kingdom Metazoa; phylum Chordata; class Aves; order Passeriformes; family Fringillidae; genus Peucedramus; species Peucedramus taeniatus. The sequence continues at coordinate 93,895 of WBNO01024437.1, forward strand.
TTCTGTTGACTGTTTTATGGAAGTGAAAACATCAGTGTTTAGCATGACTTGGGACTTTTTATATTGGCCCAGATATGTCCTTCACACTGATGTTGAAAGGCCCCAAAATAAGTGATCTCTTAACTTGGGTAGTCTCTGCTCCAGGAAAGTATTTTCTTCAAAGGAAAGCATTAGGATGGCTGGAGAAAGGATCCCAGGTGCAGTGATAGTGACCAAGGCAGAGTATTAATTATTTAACCTCTCTAAACCAGCTGAGCTCATCATTTCCCCCAGGCCTTGCTTTAATACCACTTCTATAACCCACAGAACAAAGCTTATAAATAAAACAGCCTTGGAGCACAAGCTAATATTCCCCATTTGGACCAGGTAAATTACATTCAGCAATGTACTGGCCTGTACATTTTGTGTTAGTGCCTCTCAGCAATGGCACTGATACAAACATGCAAAGAAGCATGGCAGGTTAAAACATGTCTGTGGCACCATCTTCCTAGGAAAGGGGTAAGAGGGGGAGTGAGAGATGACTACTTAGATATACTTTATACCACTTTTCTACTTGATCCAGCAGACAATACCACAATCCACACAGAAAAATCTTTACTGTATTTGAAACTGAAATTCAAATTATTTCAGCTAATGAAATATGCTTTTAGCTGCATCTATGCCCCTCTAGCTGTAGTCACAGCACCCTTCTGCCATACAGGGGCAGCTTGTTTCAGTCACAGTGGTGGATATGAGCCCAGAAATTGCTGCTATGGGCAGGCTCCAATGCAGGATGAATTACCCTCTCCCTCAGTAGCAGCAACAGAAGCTCTTACAGTGGTTCCCCTCTGTATACAGTAGGAAGAGAAGGTCCTATTAAGCATAGCAAATTTTATGCCTGTGGATTTCTTGCCTGTTGTAATTCTTGACTTTATCACTCCAAGCAACTCCCTCGCTCAGTGCTCAGGGCTGGAGCCATTGGTCCCTCTGGAGCATCGCCATGGCCCATTTCTGCCCCCACAGCAACAGGGACCCACACAAACCACAGGTGACATGGAAGAAGGGAGGGGCAGGAAGTGACACATCTGTCACTGCTTCCCCAGATGACAGCATGCAACCCTTTCTTCTTCACGCACTGCCAGAGCCTGGCTTGGAGTCACGGTGCTGAACAAATGGCACCCGCTGGTTTTGCCAGCTCCCAGCAGGACTCCTTCCTCCTCAGTGCACAAATATCTACAAAGAAAAGCAGCCTCATTTGTCACCACTGCAGGCTTCCTTTTCAAGGGATCCCAGATTTCCTTATCTTTGCTCTCCTACCTTTAGAGGGCCTTGTGGCATGGCAGACACCCTGGGCCTCTCCCACTTCCCATGGCGAGTTCCACCTCAGCCTGGGGCTGCGGTGACACGGGAAGGACAAATAGCTCCATGAGGGACTTGGCTGGTACAGCACATGGGACTTGTCCTACTGAACCCACCAGAGGCAGTGGGGTATGGCCAGAGGTGGTGACAAACCCCATCCATAGGTGACGAGGCAGGAATCCTGCTGGCGGGTCAGGGTCCGGCAAAGGCAGTGCTGAGGGCAGGGCCTTGGCGGGCTCATGGCTGTGCAGGGCTGAGGG
>WBNO01024437.1:105522-129715 GCA_013400575.1 Peucedramus taeniatus
GGGCCCCGCTCCCGCCGGGGGGACGCGGCTCGGGGCTCCCGGGGAGGCCGCAGGGCCCGCGCCGGTGCGAGGGGACGGGACCCGCGCTCTCTGCCGCTCACAAATCATTGTCTGTTCGCGGACCGTGCCCTGGCTGCTGGCTCTGGTGTCTGTAGCGTCCCGGTGGCAGAAAGCGAGCCCTGTGATGAGTGTTGCAAACTGCAGACAGCTAAAGGTCTGCAAACAAGCAGAAACAGCGAGCCGGTTTCAGCCCGGTTACTCAGCTTTGCTCAGGGTTTTTTTCCCCTAGGAGTTATCAGCTCACAGTTATTCACTGATCAGCAGAAGAGCAGGTATTAATGAATGGCTCAACGTGCTCCAATCAGGACAAAAATCAATTGCTGCTACCCTAGGGACGATGAGTTGGATTGTGTTAAATTGTTTTTTTCTTTGCATGCTTTACCTGGAGGACACAGAATTCTGCCAAGGCTGATCTTTAGTCTGTGCAGCTGTTTTAGCTGCAGTAGAATATGAGTGGAACCTGGGTGCATAAGGTGATTCTCCATGGCCACACCAAAAGCAGAGGTAAAAAGACCCAGATTTCCTAATTCAAGCCGGTATCTTGATGAGCAGGGGTAGGAAAAGGCATGTTAGGGTGTGATTTTTCTCACCTGAATCATGACACCTACTTTTGGATGGCCCAAGTGTGTCTGCAAAAAACTCTGACAGGTCCTTTACTTTCTGAGCTTTTATTACTGGTCCCTTTTTTTACACCAAATACTTTTATTTAGTGTGGGGTAGTGTGACCTCCTGCTAATGGTCAGTTCCAGCAGGTGCGTGCCCAAATCTCCTGAGGACAAAGCAGCCCACAGTGGGAATGTCACCAGCCAGAGTGTCCCAGCCTCCACTCTTCCATGTGTACCAGGTTTGTAAAGGAAGCACCATCAACACATTTCTGTCTGTCCCAGGACATGCAAACCTTCTCCCACGGTTGCCAGGCCAGAGGAGCTCAGAGGGGTGAGCCAGAAGGAAGGCATTATTTTCTGCAGTCCCATAGCAAACAGCTTGGATTGAAGGAACCCCAGGGTTTAGAGCCAAGGAAAATTCTGGTTTCATGGCATTAAACTTTTATGTAAAGCCTGTGTTTGGCCTCCTTGCTTCCTGACTGCCTGCAGTACAGCAGTTGCTGAGCTGTACTGAAGGTCTGCAGTGATGCCTCTTCCTCCAGCACAAGAGAGGGGAAGTTTTCTAGCCTGTTTCACCTAAGCCACCAACATATCCTGGCAATTTAAACAGACTGATCTCAAAATCCTCTTACCCCGTGAATTCCTTTTTTTTTATCCCCAGGACAGCTCCCACGGCAGCTAAGGTAACACCTGGTTTCAATTTCTCATGACAAATCAAGTACCAGGTGTTTTTCCTGTTCTGATGCAAAGACATGGCCCTGTGAGCAGATGGCTTGGTGACTTCTCCTCAGCAAATCCCCTGCCTGGACTCTCTCCCTGCCCTGCTGGTGCAGCCCTGGATGTGCAGCCCAAGACTCGCTCCTCCTGCCTCCCCACTTTGTCAGGCACTGAATTCCCAGCTCTCTCCTTCAGCTTCAATAATAACAATAACGTCACTGGCAAAACAGGCAGGAAGATGATACATGCAGAAGCAGTGACAAACACCTAAACATCTGACTTAGGCTTGTTAAAATGTCAGCCCATGGGCATGTGACAAACCCCACGTTCTGCGTTCGTTTGCCAGGGGGAGGAACTGGAAATGGTGTTGGCTAATTTTCCTACCCTGGAATGCCAGCACAAAGTCCTTCAAGGACTGTCAAAACAATATATTTTTTCTTAACCTAGAGTGTCAGAACAGCTCTGAGCATGTGCTGTACTGCTGTGTCTGCAGGTCATGTGGGTAAATTCTACAAGGGATTTCCCAAGCGTTGCCAATGCTGCAGCCACAGGAGCAGGAGACAAAAATATTTGCACAGAACCTGGGGCAGGGTTTGCAGCCTGTGCTGTACTACACAGTCCTCCTGCTTATAACTCTGGACTCCCTTGCATATTTCTTTCATTATTACCTTCCCTTGTGTAATTTATGCCTCCACCGATTGACCTTTTTTTTTTTCTTCTTTTTTTTTTTTTTTTTTGTCACTAAAAGCTGGGAAATAAACCCTTTAACCAGTTTGTTAGGGTAGAAAGTCAACATAACTTCATTCAGTGTTAGGGTACATGGGGATAGCTCCACAGAACATGCCAGTTATCAAAACCTTTAACTATTCATACATTTGAGCAAACAAAGAAATTAGTGTTCATTGGCTTACATAGTTACCTTCATTAAATAGTATTCTGTCACCTAGTGTTATTTATTTATTGCTTCTAATGCAAATTAATCCACATTTTTAGTAGTTTTATTTCTTTTTCCCAGATAGAGAGAATCATAAGTGTGGGCTCCGCATATCAAAGTCTCTTTTGTCAGGAAATTTGTGCTTTTTGGTCTGAATGGTGATAAAACCACAGATGGCATACCTGAAGGCACTCGTGCTTCTGATGTGCTCGCTGCCACCCATGGCACAGGTCTTGCCTGGTGTCTCTGCTGTATCCCTCATGACTGGTCACCAGTTTCTCTTGGCACTGGATCTGTGGCACCTCCAGAGCCAGAATGGGCACATTGGTCTTGGATGAGGGCACAGGGTTAGTCACTCCCAGTAAACAATGTCTAATTGTGTGAATGTTTTCCTTTCCTCTAGGAAAGCACTCTGTATTGTCCATGCTGGGCTGCTGTCTTGCCACTCTATATTTTCTAAAATTTCTTAATTTTTTTTTATTTTACAAAAAAACCCTGCTCTTTTTTACCATACTTCTTGTATGTCCCAGCTTTAGCTAAAGCTGCTCAAAGGAACACAAATGATGTCATGAAGACATTAAGGAACACAACCCCAACTGCTGCATGATCAAAAGCAGCAGTAAAGAACAACAGACTTGCAAAGCAGAGTTTGAGATCCATTTGTTCCAGCCAGGGATTGGGAGTGGGGCATCATTCCAGCCTCTTGGGGAGGGGCATCATTGTTCCTGTGAAAACAAAGGAGCAACAACAACAGCAGGGCCAGCGAGATGTTTCTGAAAACCGGTTTTTCTCAAGTACTCTGTGTTTTAGGGGAACCTAAGGGTGGCACTATTACCAAACAAGTTAATATTTCTTTTAAAAGGAGCCTGTGCAGGGAGGGAGGGGAGGGAAATTGCTCTTTAAAGAGATTTAATCCATGAAATGGGTAATGGATGGCAGGCAAGCTATGGGTGATGCCCGTGTGTTAGAAAAACAAATTACAAATTTAGGGACTGACGAGCTTCAGTGCTCTTCGACCAGAGAGAGAAATTTGTTGTTGAGACCTGGACACAAAGAATGCAGAATTTATGACCAAAGACACTTACAGAAACTGGAGATGAAGGAGAAACTAACAATGACAATTATTGAGGTTCTCTCTATCTGGGAAAAAGAAATAAAACTACTAAAAATGTGGATTAATTTGCATTAGAAGCAATAAATAAATAACACTAGGTGACAGAATACTATTTAATGAAGGTAACTATGTAAGCCAATGAACACTAATTTCTTTGTTTGCTCAAATGTATGAATAGTTAAAGGTTTTGATAACTGGCATGTTCTGTGGAGCTATCCCCATGTACCCTAACACTGAATGAAGTTATGTTGACTTTCTACCCTAACAAACTGGTTAAAGGGTTTATTTCCCAGCTTTTAGTGGCAGTTTCTGGTACCCCAGATGCGACAAAGAGGTGCCAGCTCAGTGGACCAGAGGAATTGTCAGCACTCCAGTGCACAACAATATATTTTTGGGGAGATCTTCCCTTTTCCTGGTCTGGTCACTAGACCACTCTGCCCTTTCTGGGAAAAAGAATACAACATTACTTAAGGTACTTTATTTGAAGGTATTTTTCCTGACCATAAGTTGCACTAAGAGAAAGTTTGTGAGGCTCAGAGGTTTTTCACATGTTCACCAGCTTGGGTTTTGGGAAAGGCTGTAAAAAGTTGTAGAAGACTGTAAGTTATAGAAAGCTTGTAAAAGGTTTTAGAGGTGTTAAAAGGTTTTTTTTTTTCCTGAGATGGTAAATATGGGAGTGGGGCTATCTTCATAGCTCCCACAAGAAGGGATCACAAAGGGTTCTTTGGGTTGTGTCCTAAGGAACTGGAAAAGGTTGGGGGTTTGGGAGGGGAGACCCCCTGACACAAAAACAACTTGTTGAATATTGTAATCATTGGTGGCTGATACCTAAACTTAATGGTTGTGAAAAGGGACCAGTTAATGGGACTGCACATTACAAATACCATTTTGCAATTAATGCTGTTTTGTGGAAGGAATGCAATGGACCACCCACTGTATGCTGTTCTTTGGGTTTTTTTTAATTTGTGGAATAATCCTGATTAGTGGAAGGAGGGTATGCATGTGCCTAGAGACCTGATGGTGTTAGATTAGAAGAGAAGGGATGGGAAACCATTCAAAAGGTGCTGCTCTGGCTGCAGTCCAGGCTGAATCCCCCTGTGGCACAATGAGCTGGGAGAGTTTGTCCTGCAGCTGAGGGACTGGTGCAGCTCAGCCCTGGGGCTGCTCAGGGAGCACCATGTGGAAAGGCTTCACCTCAGAGCTGCACTTGTGCTGTAGGATATTTTCTGTTTCACAAGGACAAAGAAGTTCAGTCCAGGAAGGAAAAGAGGCTGTCTGTCCAATCCTGAGCCCCTTTCTAAGAGAGAGCCTGGCTGCAGGAAGGGCTTTCAGGAGGTGAAAGATGCTTTAATGACTGCTCCTGCACTGGGACTACTGGGCTTTCTAGCAGAATTGCAGCCCTGTAGAGCAGAGTGACCATCACGTGTTAAATGCCAGGACAGCTCAGGGTCTGCAGGCAGGATGAGCTGGATGTTCCCCCTGGAAAGCACTGTGAAGATTTCCAGGGAGTTTCTGGGCTTGACAGTACTTGACACATGTTCAGCAGACTCAAATGTCTCTGCTTGCTTCAAGCTTTTGCTGTGGAGTAAACAAGAGCCTTCCAGGAAATGTTCTGCAGCTTGGTGAAGCCAGGCCTTAACAGCACTTCAGAGAGCAGCTGATAGAAGAGGTCACTCTAAAGGTGCTCCACGAGCAGTTATAATTATTATTATTTCAAGGCCAGGCTGCATGGGGCTCTGAGCAACCTGGTCTAGCCAAAGGTGTCCCTGCCCATGGCAGGGGGGTTGGAACTCTGTGGGAACCCAGGACATCTCTCTTGTTGCTTTGGATGGGCTGAGCCCTGGGCAGGGGGCTCAGGGAGCTTGGCACAGAGCCCAAGACCCTTCTGCCTTTGATCTCGAGCCATGGAAAAAATTACCAACTGTATGTGAAGAGTTACAAACCAGGGAAAGTAGAGTAGAATGATCAGCTTATCACAGGGTGGAAAAATAGAATGTTAAGATTTATATAAGGGTACAGGGGGGTCAAGGTGGAGCAATCTGGGCGTGCACTGCCCTCCTTCCTCCTTCTTCTTCATGGCCTCCATCTTCTTGGTGATGGTGGAACTTTGGGATTGGTTTAGAGTAGGAACTGACTGTCTAACACAGGTGATGGGTATTGGGGATTAACTGTAAATAATGTCTGTGTAGTTTATAGTATAAAAAGACAACACAGCCCTGAGGGTGGGCAGTGTGCCTTNACAATTCTAAGACTGAAGAAAGGTGTAATAGCAGAAGGGACATAAACTTATCTGTCACTTCTTCGTTTATTCCATTCCAGTTTATCACTTGCTAATGATACAGTTAATAATGACTAGACAATTTAGAAAGAAGTTTGTGACCTCAAAATCAGGACCCTCACTAAATTCCTTTAAATACAAAATTCCTGTGACTGGTCAAGGTCTGGGGCATCATCAAAGATGTTTTGGTTGTTCAATTTAGCTTTATTCTATCCCTGAAACTATTTTATCAGCCTTCTCTATAATTTTCTATGGGTGTAATCTCAACATCAGTTAGGTCCCTAAACATGTTTGGGACCTAGTCTGTGTTGGACCTTGTCCGACATTGTCCTTGTTCTTCTTATCTACAAAATAACTGTATGTCGGGGGTTGGATCTGTTTCTTTTGTCTCTGTGGAATTTTTTCCTGGTGGTTTTGCTAGGTAACTCATTGCTGGGTCCTTATGGGTGCTTGACTGAAACAAAGGGGGGCAGCAGGTTTTTCCTGGGGACAGCAGTGAACAGGACAGTTCGGTCTNCAGCAGGTTTTTCCTGGGGACAGCAGTGAACAGGACAGTTCGGTGTGAAGGGCACCACTCTGAAAGGACGTGGGAGAACCAGAGGACCCTGCTGGTTTTCCACTGGATTTCTTCCCAGAGGAAGACTGGACTCATCTCATCACCACTGGACTTTCCTACAGGACCATCTCCACTCCACAGAACTGCATCTACTACTCCAGGAGGATTTCATCTGGACTGCTTTAACACCCTGACACCCAGGGTGTCAGGTCACATCCCTGACTCTGTCAGGGTATTTTCTGGGGTTTTGTTGTTTTTGTTCTGCTTGTCTCTCAGTGCTATTACATTTGTATTTTTCTTTGCTTTGTCTAATATTCTTAATAAAGGACTGTTATTCCTATTCCCAAGTCTTTGCCTGAGAGCCTCCAATTGCAAAATTATAAGAATCTGAGGGAAGGGGTTTACATTCTCTATTCAAAGTGAGATTCCAGCTTTTTTTGCTGGCAGGTACTTGTCTTTCAAACCAAGACACTGTATTTTCTGTATTTCACAGGAAAGAAGACCAGGATATTAACTAAAGTGGGAATTTGTGTACTTCAGCAAGAAGGGCCGTGCAGGCATTTCAAAGAGATGTGACCTGTGTCTTAATATCAACATGAACATATACATGCAATTTATTCATGGCTGAATGAATCATCATGTGATATTTATAATATTCTGCTTTAATGTTTTCAGGTGCTGAATCCAGGGTAGAGACAACACTGATGCAGTTCAACACTCACCTTCTCCTGACCACCCAGTCCAAGGTTTTACAGATGGGCCACACCTATGTTCATCCAGTTTCATTAATATTTCTGGATGGTTCAACATATTTGTATTGTCCAGGAGAGACTCACAAATTATTCAATCTGAGAAATGGCTTGCATGTTTTAAATGGTCTTACATCAATTGATCTGGTTTTGACAGCAACCTTAGGAATTAATAAATCATACTATATGAATGCACTGAAAATATGATTGAGCTTTATTTCAGAGGTAGTGTTCTTGCTCCTCCCCTTGTTTGATCTGCTGGTAGATAAATAAGATTTAAAAATTCAAATATAAGAGCTTGTGACTACCATTTCAGAATTGCTACATATCCCATTCAAAACCAGACTCTGTTCATTCTATGTATCCTGCAGGGCATTAAGGGCACACTGTGTACATACAGTCTGTATGTATGCTGTCTTTCATTTACATGCAGATTGCTCCCATTATTTTTTAAAATTCACTATAAATGATTAGCAATTTCCAGAAGTTTGGTGTTAATATTGGGTCGTAATAGACCAATGCAAATGTCCTTTTTTTTTTTTTTTTTTTTTCTGTTTTGAAGACCTCTCTGCCATCCTGAGGAAACTTAGGCTAAAGGCAAGGGGAATGAGACTTCATCTGCAGCCACCCTGCAGATCACTAGCCCACAAAATGGCTCAGCACCTTGATCCTGCTGCCTGCTTATTTGTGCAAAGTGTGATTCTAGTGTTGTGTGCATGTAATGAATGGGCTTGGAGAATGCAAATTATCTGAAGGAGGTGTCAAAAAGAGCCATTAGACTATGCTAGATCTGAAAATATTTGGAATTTCAGTTGCTTCCCCCCCCCCTTTCTCAATTGACTAAGGAAGTTAATCTGAAATTCTTAAAAACCCTGCCCACCTGAATTAGTCTCTGCATGCAGCTATGCTGTATTATTTGCTATCAGGTAAAACCAGACCTCCATCAGTGTCCTGGGAGGGCTGGCTGGGCATCCTTGCCCTCGGCAGGCGCCTGTGGTTTCTCCTCTGGCACTGGATCCAGGTCTGGCACCTTCTGCCCCGCCTTGGCCACGGTGAACCTGCTCATGTGCAGAGCTTCCTCGTACACTGGAGGGGTGTCTGATGTGGAGAGGGGAGGGGTTCCCTGGGCAGCACTCTGGGAGTGTGCCACAGCTAATATCCTCCTGGCTGCAGGCCCAAACACCGAGTGGAGAGCTGGAAGAGAGGAGACCAGAGCTGTTTGCCTCATCCTGAAAGCATCATGTGATTAGAGGAGGGCAAGGATCCCCACAGGGCATAGACTCTTTTCTTCCCATAGCCAGAATGTTTTCCTTTTCCTGCTCCTTCCCTAAAAGAAGTATGTGTGTGAAATCCCGCTAGCAGCATCCCAAAATTCCCCTCTCCTGAAATGCCCCTGAATCCTTATTCCATCCAAACATGTCTCACAGCTGAGCACCTTGGTCTGTAGCACATACAGAAGCTGCTTTCCCTCCATCCTCCCATGAACTTTTGTTGCGGTGTGATTTCATGGTTCCTCAGAAATCTGGTTCCTCCCCTGAAGATTCTCCCCAGATGTGTCAATCACCTTTCCTTTCCCCACCCTGACCCCTGCTGAGCATCAGCCGAGTGATTGGCACATTCAGAAGATGCCCTCTGCCCCTCGGGGGGCATTGGGCCACCCGGGTGTCCTTTGTCCTTTGAGACCTCCCCCCCACACCTGGTTGGTGGCTCCCTGTCCCTTCCCCTCTCCCCTCCCTCAGGTAGAAGGAGCCAGCAACCACAGGGCCGGAGATTCGGTTGGAATTCTGTGAGAGTTCTGCTACAGTTCTGTGAGGTTCTGTGAGGAGTTGCTGAATTCAGAGGCCCGTGGGCCAGAATAAAGCTCTGGATTATAAACTCTTCATCAGAACTGACTCCTTTCCTTCACCATTGCCTTAAAGCTTCTCCATCAAAGGAAATCAGAGGAGAACCAGAGCCCAGGCATGTCTGGACTTGTCTCCACGTGCCCAGCAGCAGCCAGCTGGCCAAAAGTGTCTCTGGGGTGAAACAGCACAGCAGCCACTCTTTGGTCCGGCAGCGAGGGCCAGGCGAGCCAGGGCACGTCCTGTCCAAATATTGGTGACACCAATAAACTTTCCTCTGTCAGCCCTGGGGTGTCACCAGCTGGGCTTTGCAGTGCAGCCCCTCCCTTCTCAGGGTGTTGAAGTGCCCAGAATGGGGCAAGGCCAACTCACAGGTGATGGTGCTCTGGAGGGTGCTGTCATGGTCAAACGCAATGACGGTGACCTCGTAGGGCTGGGGGCCCGCCTCATCCCCTGTCTGATGGCACTGGAAGCAGCACCTCATGCACACAGAGACCAGGCCACACAGGAGCAGGAGCCCCCCGACCACCAGCACCAGCCTGCAACAGGAGGACACACAGAATTAGGACAGAAAGGTTTTGTTCACAGGACACCTCCTAATGTCTCCGACTGCTTACGGCATAGTTTAGCCTCAAAGCTAAACAAAGTCACCTGGGGCTTTGTCCAGCTGAGTTTGGACAGTATCCAGGGATGCAGATCCATCATTCTCTCCAGGCACCTGTTCAAGTGCTGCACCATCCCCAGGGGAAGCATTTTTTCTCCTGTCTAATCAGAATTTTCCTATCTGCAGTTTGGTCAGCCACCTTATGTGCTTCTCCTGAGCACCTCTGAGATGTCTTTATCTTCCCTCAAGATCCCCCCTGGGCAGTGGAAAACTGCAATTACTTTGTCCCCTTGGCTTCCTCCAGGCTGAAGAAACCTGGTTCTTTTTATTGGCTTTTCAGGGGACTGGCTTCAGTTTGCCAACATCTGTTTTCTACTAGGGGACCAAGACTAGGTATTCCAGACATCTTGTCATGAGTGACAAGCAGAGAGAAAAAACTGGATCTTGCAATCTTCTGGCATACCCTTATCAATTCAACCTTCTAGATGTTCAACAATCACCATCCTTGTTAATCTCATCCTGGTGTGAATAACTAAGAAATCAGACAGAACTTGCTTTAAAAATCAGTCTTTTAAAAGACACATTGTGCCATGACTACCTTATGAATAGTGTTCATATGACTAAATATGTGGAATAAAAAAGGAGGCTTGATGGGTCAACTTTTGTTAAAGACAGTGAGATATCTGAAGGGTTGCCTTGCTCTTGCAGAGCTTTAGAGAATCCCAGGGAAAAGGAGGGGGTGGCATCACTCTTGAGCAAATCACATTTAATCCCACCCTTTGCTACTGGAATTGTCTAGAGATGCAGGTACTTAGAGCAAACATGCCAACTTACCAGATATACCAGAGACGGTCCCATTCTGTACCTGAACAGCTGAAGAGAAGAGGGTACAGGAAATAGTTATCCACAGAACACCAAATAAATGCCAAGATCCCTAAGGTACCCTCCTCCATCTCCCCTCATGCTCCTCACTTACTGTCCAAATTCCAGATGCCACAATGATGAGAAACTCATTGTACTTTGTGGAGGACAGCTGTCCAACCTCATCAGTATCCCTGTCAGGTGAATTTCCCTTCTGTTGGCTTTATATCTTGATTGTTTTCCTGATATTTATCCTTACCCAATTCCCTTTGCAAACCGTAGAGATCTGCATTCATGTTTGTTTTTTTCTTTTTTGTCAAGATATCATTTCGGTTATTCTTAAAAATGACATCACTGATAGTAATATTCACCAAAGCAGTATATTTCAAATCAATTTTTCAAGGAAAGTTCGATTCTAAATTCATAATCCCAGTCAATTGAAATGACACCAGAAAGCTCTTAACTATGGCATTAATGCAAATAGGCAGCAGGAGCAGTACCACACTATCAGTATGTTGATCAATAAATTAGCAATTTATACAGTTCACATTCAAAGCAATGGTGGTTTTACATGAATTTTTAATACAACTAAATAAGATTTTCTGGAAAATGTCAACCATCAGGTCATAACGCCCATGTCCAGTATTGCCTTTGTTGTTCACTGTTTTCTCTAAAGGAGAGTAAGATTGACAAATACTTAACAGTTCAGTGTTAAGGCAGCCTTCCTCACCTCTCACGTGGGGGAGCTAGAAGGAGAAAAGCAGCAAAGACACAGCTAGAGTGAATTAAATCTTTGTCAAATGCATCTTGTATATCTTTTATGAGTCTGGATCTCCTATGGTACAGACATACTGCTATCCATCTTCCATTGTTTCTATTGTATATTCTGCTGTAGATTTGAAGTTGCTCTTACCAACAGCATTGTTTCATAGATGAACTTCCTGTAGTCCTTAAAATCCTCTTCAGTACTGTTCCTAACTTCATTGTCACCACAACTTTCCCTTTCTCCACTACAAGCCATGTCATTCTCCAGCTGTAGATCCTTCTCCACGTTCAAATATTAAGAACATTTAAATACCCTGCTTCACATTATACCCACCCTGGCTTGAAAACTGCTCTGTCCCTCCAGCACTCCTACCCTTTTCACTCCTTTTCCTTGAGTACCCTGATGTCTGCATTACCATCCCTGGAAGAGCAGCAAATATTATCTTCTCTGTGTGTGCTTTTAAAATGTCCAGTTCTTTCTAATATCAGGGGAATTATTATTGCTAATGGCCCTCCATCTTTCCAAGGTAACTCCATATCCAAGCAGAGACCCCATGGGTTCCCCAAAGAGGAATATCAAACATGACTTACCCAGAAGAAACTCCCTACAACAAAGCAGATCACATCTGAGTTAAGCATCCCTGTAAGGTGGTTCTGTGGCCTCTTGGTGTTTCAATATGCTTGGAGTCCTCTTGTCCTTTCTACTTTGAGTACATCCTCACCCGTCCAGTGGCCAGGAGAAGGAGCAGCTTCTGTGCTGTGTGTTGAATCCAGTCTCTTCCTCCTACTCTACCTCTTTCTGCCCTTCAGGTTTTTGCTTTCCCTCTTTTACTTTTTGTCACTGGAAATCCCTGATTTCTTTTGCCTGTCTCTTTGTGTTATTCTATTGGCCTGGTTCTCTTCCCCTTTTGAAGGGATTTCTAAAACCTTCCAGTCAGATCAGGAGAAGAGCAGTGGTTACAGGTTCTTACTTTAGATGTTTAACTAGTTCAGTGAAGGGCATCATGAGATCTCTGCAGGCCTGACCCTTCCCTTCTATGAGCAGAAAGGGTCTCCGAGTTCTTTCATTCCCAATTATTTCTCTCCCCGCCCCTGCCCTGAGGGGAGTGGGTTGAAGGTCATGTTACTGACCTGTTTAAATGGAATTCAGATTCCTCTCCATCCTCCAGTACCTTTTCTGCTCCTGCACTCACGTTGTCCTACCTCTGACCATCCAATCTACTGACTTGGAAGTGAATGAATTTGCCATATAATAACTATATCCAGCACTTTATATATACATATATATCTGCAGTTATATGTGTGTATGTAGACATATATGTGTATATATATGCAACACAGATGTATGCATATGCAGATATATTTTTAATTTTTTATTTATTTATTTATTTTAAATATGGAGCAACTGTTGTGCCTCCCATTTTAAGGTGCTGCCATCATCCCTCTTACCTGTTCTTGTCCTGCTATGTCACCCCTGCATCTGAGAGTCTGTTCACTCAGGTCCCACTCCCAAACTTCCTGCATGGCCAGCCAAGTCCCTCTAAATCCCTTGCAGCAGAGGGATTACTTGTTGATTCTCCTGTCCTGGATATTATTACTCCTACAGCTGGTTATATTCACAGGCTTCATTCAACGACCCATTAATTTTCTCTGTCTTGTAGAATTGCTTAAAATTTCTGTTAGTGCTCATGGCTATCCACAGTGTTATTACAGCCATGTAATTGGGTTTTCTTAATCTTTCTCTTTTGAATAGCTGGGACAGAAAAAAATGCTTGGCAGTAATGTGTAACTATTTGTCTTTGGGAACCACCTGGGACTGGTGCATAAATGTTTGTTAAAGGCAGGATAGCAGCTAGTGAGACTTGTTGGCCCTTGTTGCAATCACAGCCCTTTCACATTAAACTGGTGAATCATTAGCCCTGGTGGTGCATTTTAGAGTTGCAGAGCAGAACCAATGGATTCACGAACATAATGTTTTCTCCCAAGGCAGGCTAAAACCCTTTTGCCATTCTCTAATTATAAAAGTATTGGTGCAGTATAAACATGCCTTAGCAGTAGTTTATCCATCCATCCATCCATCCATCCATCCATCCATCCATCCATCCATCCATCCATCCATCCATCCATCCATCCATCCATCCATCCCTACTGGAAGGAGGTTTCTGAGTCCTGATGTACAAATAACAAAGAAAGAAAGAAAGAAACATGACCTACTGACATTGTATTTACATAGGAATTGACCAACAGTCTTTTTGTTTCCTTTTCCTAAATTCTTTGGTGTATTATAGAAGTCTTAGAATAAAAGACCCAACAGAACTATAAAACAACTTTTCTTGTATCATGGCTTTTCAAACTGGTGGGATTCAATGTGGAAAAGAAGTACAAATCACCAATGTTTCCAGGGCTTTTACTATCAGTGTGATAATTCAATAGATCATCACTTGAAATTTGGCTGAAATTCAGTCATATGATCATCTCAAATTCTCAGATTATCCAAATGCAGAAACAGCAGGAGAAGTGACAAAAAATTCCCTAAAGGAAAAGCTGCACTGTGACATGAAACAGTGACCCCTCCAAAAGGATATCATAATTTATTCTTGCTAAAACTTATTGATTACTCTTCTTCAATTTCTATGGCATTGCTGTCAACACTCTGCTTCCAGTGTTACTAAAAATAGATAAAAATACAAACTCCTTAACACCAATGTAGCATTAAGAAGCAGGCATTCTTTATTTGGCAGGATGCATGTGGGGATATCCTCTGGAATATTGTGTATTCTAAGTACAGAAAAAGCTCCTATTTACAGGCTTTATTTTACACACATATTCATTGGTTTTCCTGGAATAAACAGGAAATACATTTGATGATCATTTCCTCAAAATCATTAACATAGTTTCCCTCCTCTCTGCAGATGTGTTTTTCTGTCCTGGGGGTCTTTTTGGTGGTCCCTGGTGGTTGGTGATCCCAAAGTCAAACCTGACTGCCTGGTGAACTGATAAAAGTGGGCACAACTGGGCTGGCTCCTCTCCAGTTCTTCCTACAGAATGGGCATTGTGCATTTCCATAGGCCAGTGGTTTTTCAGGAATGATCATTGTATTAACCCACCCAGTGCAAACAATTCTTCATCTGGCAACATTCTCCCCTCTAAGGGAGAAAGCATTGTAAAGCATTGTAAACATTACAAGCTTTGTAAAGCTTGTTTTCAGCTGTTCCAGGAGGTGCCCTTATCCTGCTTATGGGATTGTTTTTTAAACAAATTACACATTGCACTGTTACAGATTCTTCTGTTTCAGCCATTCCCACACTAAGTACAGAGTTTTGGAGACTGGATGTCAGGGATTCAATTGCCCTGAGGGATTTGTTGTGTTCCTTTCCCATTACTTTCCTCCTTACAGGAAGTGGAACTATGACCTGTTGACTGTTTGTTACCCACTATCCCTCTTGATTCTCAGTGGCTTTTAATCAATATTTTCTAAATATTGATCTTCACGGTCAGAATTAGCCTTCAATTATGTCAATTTATTTTTGTGGCACTAACACAAAAAGAAGATTGGGATATCTTTTTCAGCTGCTCCTCAAGCTGCTTTGTCTGCCAGATGTTTTCCCACTCTAACATTAGTTTGTCCAGATTGATGTGCTTTACAGTGCATCACTGCCAGCTCCTTTGGTTTTTTAACTTCTTTCACAAGTTGTAAAAATTTTTCTCTGTGTTGAATACATGATCCTTGAGCTGATAGCAGTCCTCTTCCCTTCCACATGGCTCCATGGGCACGAATCACAACAAAGGCATATCTAGGATCAGTCCAAATATTCACTCCTTTGCCCACTGCCAAGTTCAATGCTTGTCTTAGTGCTATTATCTCTGCTTTTTGGTCTGATGTATTAATTGGTAAAGACTGAGCTTCTCATACCTCAGTGGCAGTCACCACTGCATATCTTGCCATCCATTTTCCATCTTTCATGAATCTGCTGCCATCTGTAAATAATTCTGAATCAGGACTCTCTATTGCTTCATCCTGCAAATGGGTTCTGCTGGAATAAACTTGTTCCATGGTTTGGAGACAATCCTGTGTCAGGTCTCCCTCACCCACTGCCTTTGGATCAAGGAAAACTGCTGGATTCTTGCTGCTGTTGTCTTTGACTCCACATCATCCTGTTCCAAGAGTACAGCATAGTGTCTGAGCATCCTGCTGGGACAGCCAATGTCCCTCCTTTTGCTCTAACATGGATGTCCCCATGTGAGGGACAAAAGCAGTGATGTGCTCTCCAGCCCTGAGCTTCCTGGCCCCTTGGATCAGTAGAAAGTTGCAGCAATTGCTTGCAAGCATCCTGGCCATCCTCTGCTCCTGTTGTCCAGCTGTTTGGAGAAACAGCCCACAGGTCTCCTCCAGGTTCCCAGCTTCTGTATCAGGACCCCCAGGTCCCCTCAGGTTATCTGAGCATCCAGTTTTCCCCATAAATCTCTCCCCAACAAGGGGACTGGGCATTAAGGCATTTATAGAAATTGATGAGTAGTGCAGTTCTTTCCTAATTTAAATTTCATGGTCTGTAAAAATGACCAAGTTTCACTTTTCCCTGTAGCACCAGTTATATTTACCACATTGTGCACACTTACCAAGTGTAACAAGTTGCAATTTACAACTTACCAATTTACATTTACCACATCCTTACTAAGCTTTCCTTTACATATATTCAATACAGAATAAGTTGTCCCTGTGCTTACCAAAAATTCTACTTCTTCTTTCTCCAGTCTCAGGGGTTCAGCTGGCATAGAACCCTCAGTTTCCCTTTGTCTTGGTTTGATAGACAGGAACCTGCCAGCAAAAGTTGGAATCTTGAATAGAGAACGTAAACCCCTTCCCTCAAATTATTATAATTTTGCAATTAGAGGCTCTCAGGCAAAGATTTGGGAATAGGAATAATAGTTTTTTATTAGGAATATTAGACAAAGCAAAGAAAAATACAAATGCAATACCACTAAGAGAAAAGCAAAACAAAAAACAACAAAACCCCAGACAATACCCTGACAGAGTCGGGGATGTGAGCTGACAGCCTGGGTGTCAGAGTGTTAAAGCAGTCCAGATGAAATCCTCCTGGAGTAGTAGATGCAGTTCTGTGAAGTGGAGATGGTCCTGTAGGAAAGTCCAGTGGTGAAGAGCTGAGTACAGTCTTCCTCTGGAGAGAAATCCAGTGGAAAGGAAAACCAGCAGGGTCCTCTGGTTCTCCAATGTCCTTTCAGAGCAGTGCCTTCAGACCGAACTGTCCTGTTCACTGCTGTCCCCAGGAAAAACCTGCTGCCCCCTTTTGTTTCAGTCAAGCACCCATAAGTACCCAGCAATTAGTTACCTAGCAAAACCACCAGGAAAAAATTCCACAAACACAAAAGAAACAGATCCAACCCCAACACCCTTCATCTTCATCTTCCCGTGTAACAGCCTGTAAGGCAGGGTCCAGCTCCCCGGCCATTCCCACTTCCAAGGCCCTTTTTCCTTCCCAATCGTTGTCCAGGAAACGATTGGAGCCTCCCGCCTCCCCTTCCCCTTGTTCTGCCTCTTTCTCCTGTCCTCTTGGGCGGTCCCTTAGCACCCTCTAGAGTTCCCAGTAGGTTCTCGTGGCTCTTGCTTTCCTTTCCAGCCTGTCACATTTCCTTTTCCCTATCTATTGATATTGATTGTTTTAAAATGCTTTCTAAGCTTCATCTGACAACTTTCCTGAGTCACACCACTCCGGTCCTTCCATTTTCTGCAGTTTGCTCCTAATATCTGGGGCCGACTGTCCTATAAAGAAACTATATTTCTATATATAGAAACTGTTTCTATCCTTTTAGAAACTATAGTTTCTAACTGTACAGCCTCCTCTAGATTGTCAGGATCCAGATTAGTGTATTTTCTGGCAGTCACCTTTAATCATTCGATGAAAGTTGCAGTCCTGTCCTGCTTTACCTCATACAGTTTTGACCAGTTGTGGCTTTCAGTACAGCATGTTTTACACCAAATAATCCCCATCTGTGGTACCTTGCTAAATGCTCTCCAGCCTGGGTAAATTAGGGTCCCACCTTGGGTCTGCTGAAGAAAAATTTTGATCTGCAGTTGCTTCTAAGTCTCCATAAGCATGTGCCTCCTCCACCTCCTTTCTACACCATCTTTTTTTTCTCTACTAACCAATGATATTGACTAATATATCATCACTTGTACCTCATTTCAGTCAGGGTCTTGAGTCCCTTATGAGTCCTACTTATGGTTCCTGGTGTAATTCCAGCTGTTTGGGTCAGCCCTGGTTTAGCAGCCACAGGATCACAGGATCATTTGGGATGGAAAAGGTCTCTGAGACCATCCAGTCCAACCTGTGACTGATCACCACCTTATCAACCAGACCATGTCCAGTCTTTCTTTAAACACCTCCTGAGACAGTGACTCCACCTCTCCCTGGACAGTTCCTTCCACTCCTACCTCCCCAAATTATTTTTAGGTTTTTCCACAAGAGATAAGAGCAGTCCCTTGTTTTCTGTCTTCTTGCCCTTTCTTCACTGCTTTAGCTTGAAGTTTTTAATAACATTGCCCCCCAGCCAACCTTGCAGACAAATGGTGTATGAAATGATCCTGTGGAGTGAGACCAGAAAGGCTTTGGCAAACCCTGTTTTTAAATGTTCCTCCTAAAAGCTGCAGAGAACACAGGCTGTTGAAGAAACCAAGCTTTTCCCTTCAGTGACTGATACTGAAGCAGTGCCACGTGTTGTGCAGATTCAGCCACATAACACAAAAGAAAGCAAGAACTAGATTTGCCTGGCATAGTCCCAAAAAAGCAAGACAGCAGCTAGTGCAAAATAATGAAAAAAGTGCAGTTTTAAATAGCTAGAGACAAATGAAGTGAGCTTTAAGCCCACCAGCTATTTTGAAATGACTGCATATGCCAATGTCCGTGAGTCCTGAAAAGTGTGAGCTCAGGATCGTACAAATTCACTGCAAGCTCATCCATGAGGGTCATCACAAGGGGAAAAAGATACTGTACATATCCAGGCTCATGTTACAGCTTCAGTGGTGTCACTTCTGTGCTTTCTATTGCAATTCAGACTTACACACCTAGTGAAATGAAGAAATAAAGATACAGGGAAACAGCTACAGGATGCAGTCGATTAACTTCTTCCATGAGTCTGGGAAATGATGCTGATGTTGCTTTTCTTGGGGGCACAGAAAGAAACTCCGACCTGAAAACAGCAGTTCAATGGGTGCATCAGTTAGTTATTTATGGTTGAGCTATATGTGTCAAATGGCAACAGGTAAAAGCACCTGTACATTTCTCTGGTGATGCAAGGACAATGCTTTCGTAACTACAGTGCACCCACAGGTCAGCACAGCCCCCCTTGATTTGTGATCCCTTGTTCTGTCTCTCAGTAAACTCAATGCTTCTGAAGTCCACTCCTATTTAGGACACAGGGTTTTCCTTCATTCTGTTTGTACAAGGTGTGCAACACAAAAAGTAAAGAGCCTCCTGAAGGAAAGGAATTGACTGAAAATGTGCTATCTTGCCTATCTGGGTTGTGATGTGGTTGTTTCATGTGGAGTGGTCAAGGTTCCCTCTGCTGATAGCAGGGAGCTGACCTTGCTTCTTCAGAGAAACTGCTCCCAGGGATTTCTAAGCACAGAGGAAAATTAGCAACTTTCTAGTCTGAGGTGGCTACCCTGTCTGCAACTTTCAAAATGTCTGAAAGCAGACTCCAATCTGGTTTTCCCCTGCTCTCATATGGATGCAGATTTGAATTTTTCCCTCCCTTCTCTGCAGGGGAAGAGCAGGAGGCAGAGTTGGCATCCTATGTGACCTCATAGTGGGAGGGCTTGGACTTTTTGGGCAAATAATAGCTGAGACTCTTGGACAGCACAAACTGCAGACTTTCCCTCTGTATTTACACCTACAGATTAAAATAATCTATCTCCTCAGCTGCACAAGTAGTCCCATCCCTTCTGGGAACAAGGATGTGCAACAAGTCTGATGTCCCAAAAATCTGTGTGTACACATATGTTGCCAGAGGGGGAATCAGAGATGATGGAGTACAGGACTCACCTGTCTTTAGGATGAGAGATATGCCCTGTTTTATTAAACATGTGGAGAGATGGAGTGGGGAATGCTCAGAGCCCCATCCAGCCTGGCCTTGAACACTTCCAGTGATGGGGCAGCCACAGCTTCTCTGGGCAACCTGGGCCAGGGCCTCAGCACTCTTTAAACTGAAGAATTTCTTCCCAGTATCTAATCTAAACCCAGTCCTTATCTGAACTGTTCCCCAAGTTTCTGTTGTGGTCAGCAAAAAGAAATTAGCATTTCTAGAGCACAATATATCCCAGTCTGTTGATGATTTCCAAATTAAGTGAGCTGTATCTTTAAAGCCTTTGTCATTCCTGGGCAAAGTCAGCTGAGAGTGACCATGCTGGATGTCCTCTGTACACACCTTGCAGGCTGTTCTCAGTTATCACAGAGGGAGCTTTAGTGTCCCCTTGGTGGACACTAAAGTTGGGCAAGATGAACTCGGTGTGTCTGCCTGTTTGTTCCTGTGTTTTAAAGACGCGTTTGCAAACTGCCTGGTTTGCTTTTCAGAAATGCTTTGGCTTCTTCTCACCTTGGCCTGGCTTTGGCTGAAAATGATGTTTAGGTAACTGATTTATGCCAAATACATCCATCTTTTCCTGCACACTGAAAAAAATTGCAAGAGGACAAAGGACAAAATTGTCCTTTGGGTTACTGAAGGGTGATCTCTGTAAAGCATTAGAAATATGACAAGCACTTATAAGCAATTTCAGGCCACTTATTTTTTTCCTTTTTCTTCTCTCCACTTGATTGTTTTGTTAGGGTTTTATTCTGTGTCTTACCAGATCAATACTACATCTAATTAAAATACACACAGCATTCTAAAAGTAGGAGTAGGGAAAGGGGAAGAGAGCTAGGACTTCAAAGCTCTCCAACTGGTGTTATGGAAATAAACACCCACCTCCCAAAATAACTCCCCAAATTCAACTTTGTCTGTGAAAGGCCATAACCAGGTGCTATGAACCACTGCTTTGAAGTAAATAACACCTGATCCTTCTGACTTGAGATCTTTTGGCTGAGAAGTTCTGTGCTGATATTCCTGTGTCACCTCTGCTGTGCAAACAGGGGAAAGGCCTCAGGCTTCCAGCTTCTCCTGAACCAAGGACTGAACCTGAGAGCCCTGAACATGAGTCCAGTAAAATCCACAGCCTGCAAAATGCTTCAGGCTCACACAGGAGAGAATCTGAATTAGTACTTCAAATGCTGAGTGGTTTTCCTGCTAAAACCTTTGTTTCTGCAGGAGATGGATAGATGGGAAAGAGAAATGTCCTCAGCTTCTCTGACACTTGCTGGATGCCTCAAAGCACAACCTGCTGTGTGGGCAGCCAGGGAATATTTTGAAGGGGTAAAGCAGAGATGTCAGAAAATCTATAAGCTTTAGTGTAGGGAGCAACCATGGCAAACAAAGTGTTTGCAAAGCCTCCATGATGTCTCCCATGGGCTCCAGTGGGAGAAAACAGATTGTCATTCACACCTATCCCCTCAGCTGAGCTCCTGCTTTCTGAGAAACACTTCCCAGAGACAGGTTCCTCAGCAAACAATGATGCCAGCCAGTGTTGGGCAGCCAGCAGCCTGATTTATCCATGTTTATGCCTTTGGATGCCAGGCTGAATAATTCAACTAGCCTGGTGCTCATTTGCTAATGGCATCAGCCCAATGCAAGTTAGTTCAGAAGGAAGCTTTGCACAAGACAGGGCTGAAATTAGACATTCAAGTAGAAATTATTCAAGATAACTGATGACTAAAATATATGTTATGTCAATAATCTGTCAGACAGCTGTCTCAGTTACCCTGGTGGCTGGCTGGACATCTCTTGGTGCCTGAAGTGATGTAAATGAAAAGGAGATTTATCCTCTTTCTGGAGGCAGAGATAGGCCTGCCCTGCATGGATGAAGGGAGACCACTACTGAGATTATGTGGGAAGAGAATTAAGGTTATTTGGACTGAGCACTTAAAGGACTGGTCAGCCTGAGTCAGTGAATTATGGGGATGGTCTCCAAATAAAGGAGGAACAGATCTATATTTCTGTTGGATCAAATGAACATGAGGGCGCTTTTTTTTTTTTTTTTCATTTCAATAGGCTTTGGAAGATGCCTCTGCTTTGGAAATCTGCCTGGTGCATGTAATCAGTCAGCTTTTATTGCATTTCAGAGAAGCAAGAAAACAAATGGAGCCCCCTGAAAACAGACAAACAAACAAAATTTAATAGCAAAACAACCCTCCAGAGCAAGGAATCTGGATTGCTGAGTCTGATCTCACTGTGGTGCCTTTTGCTCTAATATGAAAGAAGTAGTAACTCAGATATTGGTATTTCTACTCTTCAATATTTAACTTTTTTTTCATTGTTTTTCAAATAATCCCACTTAGCCAGTATGAAACATTTTCCTCTTAGTTCCCTGTAAATTCTGACTCGTGCAATTATCCTAAGCTTACATTGATGTGTGATGTTTTAAGGATACCAATCTAAGCCCACCAGACTCTGCTTCTAAAAGCATTCATAGCTGTCAAATCTAATACAAGTCAAGTGATTGATCTTCTAGCTAGCAGCTGCAGCATCCTCCAGAAGATCATACAGGACTTAGGTCCTAAAAGCTTCTTGTTCTTTTCAAGCACAAAATCATCCTGCCTATGATCCTGTACTACAGGGCACCATCATTTATATTTTCAGTGTATGACAAAAATACAATTTAAATATTGATTCCAAGTGTTTTAAATCCTTTGTTCTCTTGAAGTTTGCTTGCATAATAATGGCTTATAGAGTAAAGCTAAAAATGGTATAATTTAAATTAGGATTTTTTCTGGGTTGTAAAATGAAACAAAGCACTTGTCAATGTTTCTCATTCTCTAGAGCTTTAATAATGATCTCCAAATCTCAGACATTTACAATTTTCTTATTTGCTGCATAGCTAACCCTACACACTCAGGGCAGTACCAACACAGTGACACTGAAAAAGACTGAAGCTGTCTGGACACATTCTGTGCAAAAGGCCCACACTGAATATGTGCAGGAAGAGGTTTTAAGGTGGCTTTGGTAAGACTTTTTTTCATATGATTTGAATAGTCCAAAGGGCTACATTGTGTTATCAAATCTAAATTGCAGGTGGGTAACACTGAGGTGATAGGTAGGAACCAGATGAAGGGAGCCACCAGCTGCCTCTGTCAGTATTGTTTGAGAGGGTCATAAATGCTGTCAGGTCCAGATGCCTTCAATTATGCAAAACTTGAAGTAGGTTTTAAATAATAAAATTGGTGCAGGTGTGCTTTTATTGGCAAAGGGTTCAGGAAAAATGAAGAGCTGGGATTATGGGACTGCAGCTAACCAGAAAGAGAGGGAAGAAGAGCAGAGGTGTGGCTGAGGTTGGTGTGGACAGAAGAGTGACAGGGGAAAGCTACTGATGGATCTTAAAGGGGGATGCTGCATGTGCTGGTGGGGAGGGTCTCAGGGAATCTTTAGATCTCTCCAAAGTAGGGCTATGGCTTGACCATCCTCCTCCCTTTCTCTGCTGATCAGAAATCTGGAGGTCTCCTGCCTAACAAGAGGATGGGCTGATCTACTTTACTGCCCACAGCACAAGAGCTGCTCTCTGGAGAAACTCACAGCCTGCTTGTGCTGTGGATGCCCACGGAGATCTCACTGACTCTGCAGCTGCTCATTTATAAATAGACAAAGGGACTTAGCCTTGGGGTCTTGGACACCTCTCCAAGACCTCCAGACAGGTTATAATTGTCTTGTACATCTCTGGGGCTTGCAGCCATTCCCTCCCTCACATGATGAAGAGCACAAAGACTTCCAGAGGTAGTGAGTGAAGGAGGAGAGATGTAGCAGCTATAAAGTGTCTGATTTTAAATCCTCTAACAACCCCCTGGCTCTGATCTGCCTCTACAGCAGCAAGAAGTGTCAGTCAAAGGGAGAACTTCACTTCCTCAGCTTCAGAAGACAAATACATGTTTAAGAATTTAAATTGACTTTCTTATTCATATTACTTGGTATTTCTATTGTTATCTAAAACCAGGAGCATTCCAGAGCTTGAAACAGAGAGAAACTGAGAGATTAGGAACTGCATTCAACCCTAATGTTTGCCTCACCACATTTTATACATTTATTAAAGAAGGAATATCTGTTATACTATTTGTTGCTGGTCAGCAGAAATATGCTTTTCTGCTAGAACTGGCCTCTGTTCACTAGGCAAATAAATACCATACACATAACTTAGGGGCTACTTAGAAATTAATTCAAATCAATCAAAGTGTTATCTACCCACTTAAAGCCAAACAAACAAAATGTCCAGCACAAAAGGTACACCTCTAGATTTATGTCTCAAAAATTAATAAGCATTAATTTTGCATTAAGGTGCATGCTACTGGCTGGCTGCACCATTTCTCTGCTGCACTTCTCTTTCACATTCTGTGAAAAAGAATTGAAAAATAGCTTGGAGATTTGAATCCATCCTCATCAGATGAGAGTGATGTAGCCACTGCTTGTGCTGCCAGATAATGAGGGCAGACCTGTGCTGCCAAGTCCTTCACTGTCATCAGGATAAATCACTTTACAAGCTTAAATAAAGGAAATAGACCTACTAACTCTGTAAGATGTTTGCAGAAATCATAACTATTTATTTGATCATCTCTCTGATTTTTGGAATAAAAGAAAATCCAGATTACATTTACATATATTCATTTCATATATTCATATATTTATTATCCCATTCTAAAGTCATGTCTTTCACAGATGTGTTTGACTTCTGCATACACATTTAAAGAAGTCTTGCTCATAATTATTTCATTTTATATTCAGCCATCAACAATTGCTGCAAAGTGACATTACTGCAACTGGTAACATTTAATATTTTCATTTCTATCCTAAAACCTATTTTTCTATCAGTCAGATATAGTAATGAAAAATCTAGATTCTGCCATCCACAATCAACACATTGCTCCCAATAAATTCAGTATTATTTCCAGTTTTCTAAGGACAAAACACAGGACTGAGCCTAGACTTACATTCATGCAAGAAAGGAAGAAATCTTTTTT
>WBNO01024438.1:0-35047 GCA_013400575.1 Peucedramus taeniatus
GGCGGGGTGCGGGATTTGGGCTGGGATCGGGACCGGGCTCGCCGCGCGCGGGAGGAGCCGCTCCGGGACGGGCGCTGGGACTGAGCCCGGCGCTGCCGCTCCTGCTTTGGCAGGAAGCCCTACAGATTCATTCTCTGCCCTACAGATTATTTCATATTACTTTTCACCCCAAAAATTTCACCACCTGCCCATAACTGATTCCCTCATATTATCTTACTATGTTCGTGCTCTCCCCTAGAGATTATCTCAGATTTAACCCCCAAATTTTCCTTACATGCCTACTACTCATAACCTCATTTTTGCCTCAAAATGTTCATTTTCTTCTCTAGAGATTTGGTCAGCTTGTGCCTCCAAAATTTTCCCCACCTGTCCACTTCTGAGTACCTCATTTGTACCCCATAATATTAATTCTGTCCCCTCCAGATAACATCAACTTTTACTCCCAAAATTTTCCTTCCTATAAAATATTGACTCCTTCTCTCCCCTCAGCTTTTCCTCAAAATTATCCCCATACTTATTCCCTGTAGATGAACTCAGATCTTCCCCCAACTCTGCCATGAATTATCCCCCTTTGGCAAACCTCCTTGTATCCCTTTCAGTGACTTCTGCCTTCAATCTCTGAAGCTGAGAAGCCCCAAACTCTGTCTGGCCGCTCTGGAACAAAAGGATCCTCCCAGGGATGAGGCACATTCCCAGCAAACACTCCCAATGGCACAGAGGCAGCTCTGGAGGTCTTTTTGGGGCTGGCAAGGGCTGCAGGAGGACACAGCCCCCAGTTGGGGTGGCAGTGACAGCAGCAAATCCCCACAGTCTGATGGCACAACAGAGAGACAAAGGCCAGCAATGCCCACGGGAGCTGCAGGTTTGATTCTGCTCCCTGCGCTGCCACATCCCGGCAGGAAATCTCCAGGGGGGACAGAAACTCTCAGGGTGCACCAAATGCAGCATCTGTGACCCTGATCCTGCTTAAACTCAGCCTGTGGGGCCAAAGCCCCCAAGGTAAACACTGAGCTGCCCTGGCTCAGTCTCAGACACTGCCCCAGTTCTCAGCCCCCACCTGCTCCCGGGGCTGCCCCCACATTCCTGACAAGGAGCCAGAGGCCCCTTTGGACAGGGCTCCCTCTGTGTCCCAGGCGTTGGGGACTGCAGGGACCAGGGCAAGGACAGCCTGAGACCAGGGCAGATCCCTCTGGATTTGGGACACTCTGGGGACAAATGGGGACTCACCCCACACCACGAGCAGGACCTGGGGCCCTCCAGTGCAGGCCAGCAGTTCTGGAGCCTGTTGGGTTTGGCTGCTCAAACACCAAAGCTTTGGGCAAAGATGGGATGAGTTAAGTGGTTTTTTTTTTCTGTCCTGAAAGAGAAGAGAAAATGGAAATTAAGTCCACTGTGGAAGGCAAAGGCTCGTGGCTTTCCCATTTCTGTTCTGATTGCTCACTATAGGGTTTTATCCTTAAAAAATGAGACACCTCTCATGAGCACCAAATAAAAGTGCTCCTTTTAAATATTTTTCCCCTATATTTTTTTCATACATAAAAAGGATGCCCATTTTTTCTTATTGCATTCTTTGCCTAATTTTAACATAACCATTTTCATTTCAGGCCCCACTTGTGAGTTATTCCATGCTTTGCCATTGGACTTTGGATAAAGGAGGGGAAGGATCTGTTCCACATGGGTGTCATCCAACAGGGAATACCCCCTGTGCCAACCCCAGCCTGGGCTGAGCACGCTGCCTCACTCTCCCCCGTTCTGGGTTCTGGCTTCAATCCAGGCTGAGTTTTCCCATGTCTAGAGACAGGAAATTGCCCAGGTCAGGGTGAAACTCATAGCCCTGCACGCAGGAGGTTCTACGATTGTGTAATTAAGAAATCAACTTGCTTATCCTATTGTGACAAGATGAAGTCTAGGGATGGAACCACTCCTCTCAAAGAATTTCTATCCACTCATCTGAAAGTGGAAAAGTATTTTGCTAAATATTAAAGGCTCAATGGTATTGCCCTCTCTGCAATACAGCCCTATCTGTAAGGTTTATGAAAGCAGCAATGTTTGAAGTCAGTTTTTTGTTTGAAAGCATTGCACGTTACCTGAGCTGTCGTAGAGTTCAGAGTCCTGCTGCTCACCTTGCAGTGCCTTCCAGGAACACCCTGATAAAGCTCACTGTTACCCATTAACAGCGTTAGCCAAGAGCCCATTCATGAGGTGACTTTATCTCTGGCACGCCAAGGTTCCCTGAGCAGTGTAGGACACGTTACAGACCTTGGGTCATGTACACTTGGAATCTGCAAATGCCAGCAAAGAAAAGTTACCACCAGACAGGGTCAGCACTGTGGCAGCAACAGCCAAGGCAGAGCTTTCCCACAAAACTTCTTGCTGTTTCCAAAGATTGTGTGATTATTTCTGGCGGTTTTGATGTGAAAACAAATGAATAAAAAAAAGTTATGTGCAGTGCCCCCATACCTGAACTTAAACAGATCAGGCAGGCTGAGGTACTGTATTCTCTTTTCTGTCCCACTTTGGATCATGAACAGAAACCCTGCTGTGAGCAGTCACTAAAATGACTTCAGCCCTTCATGCTTGTGAGTAAACCAAATTTTCCAGTATTCTAAAAAGTGTAAGATCCACAGCAAATTCCAGAACTACAAAGCACCACAGGAAAAAAACCTGGAATCAATCTCTGCTGTAGACCCACGCAACAGCACTGTACTTGACCATACCCGACAAGGGAATCCCAAAAGCACAGAAAGGATCCTCCCTGCCCCCAAAACATCAAGGGACAAATGTTCATAGGTACACAACTGTTCAGGTAAAAAAGACCTTGGAGACCAAGTCCAGCTATAACCTGGGACCACCAAATCCACCACTACCCCCTGTCCATCAGTGCCACACCTGCACATCTTCTAAACACAGCCAGGAATGATGATTTCTCCACTGCCCTGGGCAGCCTCTGCCAATGCTTAATAACCCTTTTTACCCCAATATCCAATCTAAACCTCCCCTGGCACAACCTGTGGCCAGTTCCTCTCATTCTGTCCCTTGGGAGCAGAGCCTGACCCCACCTACCTCCAGTCAGGGAGCTGTAGAGTGCTGAAGTCTCTCCTGAGCCTCCTTTTCTCCAGGCTGAGCATTCCCAGCTCCCTCAGCTGCTCCTCACAGGCCTTGTGCTTGCAACAGGAAATGGAAAAGCTCAGGGTTACCGTGTGGACACCTTCAGAGTTCATCCCTGGAGGGCACGAGGGTGCTCTGAAGCTCTGTTTGAATCCCCAGAAATGCACATCAGCTTGGATTACAGGCTTTCCCTGCCTGGGGAGCATCACACTGAGCTACCAAAATCCACAGGAGTTCCACATCCCTGCTTATGTTTTGAGGGAAGAAGCCTGGGATCTGAAAGAACAAGTACTTTATATTTCAGTTCAGTATTAGACAGAATTGCCAGCAGACTAACAGCAGGGCATCAAAATAGTATTTATTGACCTGGTTTAACCACATCCTACCATTACCTGCACCATGCCAGGAACAAACTGTCAGTATCTTACTAGAACTGTGTTGTTACACAAAGATAAGCACATACTATCTCAATTGTATTCAAAAATATCTATTAATTTCACCAGAAATATTTACAAGTGACACTTTTTCTTGAAAAGGCTGCTTTAAGCCAGAAAAAAATTACAAATAGTAAAGGGAGAATCTAATAAATGAATTGAAACTCACAATATTTGTCATTCATTGACTGCAAAAGAATCAAAGTTACATTTTTGGTTTTATTTTTTAGGGATAGCCAAGAATCCAAAAATAGTGGTTTGAGTCTAGACACTTATATAAATGTTGTGAAAGAATTAATTTGCTCCTGCAGTAACAACAGCTGCCACGTTTCCAAACTAACCCAGTTAAAAAAAAGCTGTTCTAATAAAGTCTGTATAATTTTAAGTTATTTGTGTAGTCATTTATCTATGAGCTACAGTATTTGCTGGTTTATTTAGAATTTACTTCTAGAATAGAAAAG
Source organism: Peucedramus taeniatus (assembly GCA_013400575.1). Lineage (NCBI taxonomy): Eukaryota > Metazoa > Chordata > Aves > Passeriformes > Fringillidae > Peucedramus > Peucedramus taeniatus. The sequence goes on from WBNO01024438.1 coordinate 4,004, forward strand.
AGAAAATGCATTTTACAACGGCAGAATCTCAAATTTCATTTACACAAATAGATTTCTATCAGTTCTTAGAAAGTGCCTGTTTATTTCTTCCACTTTGCTTCATGATATAGCCCAAAATTCAGAAAAAGCAGACAATTTTAATCTAATAAAGCAAGAGAACTGATGACTTTGGCCCCATGTATGTAAAAAAGAGATCTGAATGCAGGAAATGACATCCAAATTAAATGCAAAAAAAAAAAAAATTCTATAGAGATTAAAAAAAAGAAAAATCAATCCAAGAAGCCATTCTAGCAAATCACCATCACCAAAAACACATCATTTGCCAAAGGAGTCATGTTATCTATGATATGTTCTGTCAAGCAGAGGAAGCCACTTTATGTCCAGATTGTGTCCTCATAAGGACAGGGTGGCTCCCCAGCAGCACGAGGATGACATCTAGTGACAGCCACATCCATCTGTTCCCGACTCCAGCCTTCCTAAAAACACCAGCCCAGGCTGCCATCCTCACCTAGAGTGAGAGAGGTTAGGGTTGTACCTACATTTAAATGTCTGTATTAAAAAGATGAACATGTATCAGATATCTTCAAATGCTTTCCTTTCATTAACTGAATTAAAAAAAAAAAACAAAAACCCAAACATGAAGAAAACATGAAAAAAGCTGTGATTTTATGACATATAATCTATGCAAAAATTTGTTTAAACCTTCAATACCAGAGATAAAAAGATCCTCTTGCTATATTAGTGCTATGTTGTTCTAATGCAACCTCTAAAGTGCCATGTTCTTGAGTCATTTGCTGTAACTGGGATACAACCCTTGCAAAAGCTGTTCCCAAAGGATCAACCTGCATAGCATTTACTTACAAAGCTATAGTACAGAGAGATTTTAAAAGTCACACTCTCAAGCAGTAGAAAATTCTCCCAATCTCTCCAAAAAGATAAAAGATGCTCTGGAATTTTAACATTTTTTCACCAACAGACAGTGCAAGCCTCACTCTGGAACCAAGACTATCCATTCACGCTTCTCTAGTTAGTAAAGAACCTGGGACAAGACCAAAGTGCTTTATTACACTTAGAGCATGATTTTTCTCTTGTTCTATGCATTGCCTCTCTAATAATACATTACAAATAATACAAAACAGTAATTAGGAATTTGTTGCTCTTTTCTTATACCCTTCTCATGTTTGTGTACTGGGAAAATGAGTGTTTTTCTCAAAACATTCTCTTCTGTTAATTAGGGTGATTCAACCCAAATCCTTGCTCCCAGAACAGGAGGCTTCATTTTCACCTTTGACTGCAAAAATTGCACAGCTGAGAAGTGCAAGGAATCACAAACTGCGTCATTTGAGAATTACAATACCTTATTTTACAACTGTAGTGTGTGCAAATCGTTATTTCAATTAAATTTAATAGTTACAAATATTCTCAAACCATGTAAGTACAGTAGGTTCTACAGAGAGTAACATGGATAACTTATATTCTGCAACTTGAAACAAAAACAATAAATAAAAATTTGAAGTATTAAAACTAAGAAAAGGTAATCCTGTACACTGTACAGTACCTTTTGGTTAAAGCTTCTTAGCAAAAATATACTAAAGTGTTCTAAGCATTCCAGTTACAGATGGTTCAATATTAAAATTTCAAGGTTTCCTCATCATGAAAAAAATATTGCATTTGTCCGTAGGTGCAGCAGAAGATGTCACTCTCTGAACAAGGCTCCAGTCTTTAAAAATCCAGAGACAGCAGGTCTGAATTCAAAGGAACCATTACAAAACTCCAATACAGTACTGAGGATGTAGGGCTGTTGTGCATGAGGGGTTTTTGCTGTTCCCTGCTCCCAGAAGCAGCTCTAGAGAGCCCACTGGATATCACTGAGGTCAGCTGGGTCTCCCAGGCCTCCGTCAGCCTCCAGGTAATTCATCAGCGCTGTCATCGCGGTGTCATCGTTCTCACAGATGGCATCGAAATCCAGCTGAGAACTGCCACCTACACAGTGATTAAAACAGGGAGTTGGAAGCAGGCATGAACACTGTGAAGCATGGAGAACATGATAACCTGCAAAACAGAGTTGGTTTGAAGCAGCACCTGCCTTTGAAGTCAAGGCAAATATTTCTATGTTAAAAAACCCTAACTTGACTCCCTTTTAGTTTAAAACCACTCCTCCTTCTGCTGTGTTGTTGGTGTTGTTTTTAATTCTTTTTTTCCCAAACCCTTATTAGAGGATTAGCTTTTTCTCCTTTGTGTTTCTTTTTCAGTGTTTTTCTTTTTTGGTTGGCTGGTTTGGGGTTGTCAGGGTTTGAGTTTTTAAATTTTTCTCAAAAGGCTTATAGTTCAACCAGAAGAAAGCTGTAGGTTATAAATAAACAAATAAATCTCTGGCAAATGAAGGAGAAAAGGAAGATGGAAAAGAGCTGAAATACAGGATCAGCATAAACATGGCTTTTACAGCATTTTGCCTTTTATGTCAAACAATGCAGTGGCATTTTCCTCTTACAGGGCCAGGGAATCCTGTATCCAGACAAACTTAACAAGATTTATAAAAAAAAAAATATTTCTGAACCATTTGGAGCAGTCCTTTGTATCAACTACTCCCAGCTTGCAGCTTAAAAGAGGTAAAGGGCTAAAGGACAATAGTTCACAAATTCCAAGAAGTTCCCTGACATTGCATTGAAATACTTTTCCCTCCCCATTTCTGTCCTGGAGAGAGAACAGTGAACTGCCTCATGAGAAGTGTAAGAATGTAATGGCTAGCTTTAGTTAGAGATGTTGTTTTTTGTCATGAGATTGCCTCACTGATCAAATTTTGCTGTTTGCCTTGCAGCAATAACACATCTGTTTTCAGAGTGCTCTCATCTTCAGCCAGCCAGCAGCCAAATCTCTTTACAATTGATACATGGCTGTAAAGTGGTGCACTCAGAAATGACACCAGCAATCAGAAATGTCAGTCCCTGCAACCCCCAGAAAATCCCCAAGAGAAATAAATCTTACTGAGGAGAGGTTCATTACTGGGAAATGGAATAGCACCCTGGGTTTGTTCTGAATTCTCCAAGGCTTCTGTTTCTGAAGGACATAACTGAATCAACTCTTTATTTGGCACCTGAAAGAGCAGAATTGGTAGAAAGTACAGAATTAGATCCTAAATTTATTCACAAATATTACATTATAGAAGCATCATAGATTGCTGTCAAATTATTAAGAACTGAATAGTGAAAGTGAAAAATATACCTCATCAGACAGATATTTTGCATTCAGAAACAAATATTTTAGAAGTTCATATAGCACTGGATCTGGCTTAAATAACAGTTGTGACTTACACAGCTGTCAAAGGTCCTTCACAGTGATGGCAGTGCTTGAGGGTCTAACTCAGTGCTCTGTAAATAAATCCAGCACCAAATGTACTGGTTTTACACTTTCCACATTTACTACCATAAACTACAAATTCCCAGTGACCTGATGTTTGTCACTGTCAAAATATTCCAGTTAAGAGATTTAAAAAAGCCCTCTTACCTCTTAGCATTACTTACAGCTTTAAACTATATTCATCATAGCAACAGAGATGGCAGTCATGCAAATCCAAAAAAAAAGATAACTTTTTTCCTGTTTGACAGCTGTTTTATTTAACACATTCATGTAATTTAGCAGGAGAGATTCCTAGGATTGCCTGACTTGTGTATATTCTACCAGGAAATTAATAAAGGTGAAATGCTTTTGGAAAGTATTTTAGGAACAAATGGGATACCAAAGTCCAGAATCAAGAAAAATCTTCAGTGATCCTTATGATGAGACATTACATGATTTAGAGAGTTCAGCATAAGTAAGCCAAACAACTCTTCAGGAGAAAGATCTGTGCTAACACAGGAGAGAACAGATCATAAAAAAAGGGGGAAGTCAAAGCAGCTCCTAGACCTAGTGGGGGTTTTTCACAGGAAATGAGAATTGCAGTGGAAAGACAAACTGTTTTTAACAGAAAAGAAATTTGCACTCAAAGAGCTGTTGGAGAAGTTTGTTCATGCAGTGTCCAGTACAAAACATACAACATATTTAGGTAAGAAGGTAAGTTAATTATCCCATAGCTATGGGCAATAACTATGTTATAGTTTGTGGTGTTACAAGAACTAGTAGATTTACAAGCACTACTAGATTAGCCTAACTACCCATTTTTAGAAGAGTAATGAAATACCTTCAAAGTCACAATTTTAAGCATTTCAAAACAGCACAGATTTTTTTAAAAATCTCTTCGAAACCATTAAGATTAAAAGTACCCATTCTCTCACAAAAACAAATCAGGGCAATATAGCCCAAACACAGGTTTTGAGCTGACATTAACCTTTTCATTTTGGATTTTTATAGGCAGGGGTGTACTCACATCGCTGCAGTTCATAGTTAAAGCTGGAGAGGGTGACTTTCTGAGGAGATGTGATGGACTTAACTCTCCAGAGGGTGAAGAATGTAACCTAAAATTGCATATGTTAAGGTGATTTACCAGGTTACATTAATCAAACACTGAAAAACAGACCATGTGGTGCAGAACCCACCAGACCTCCCCAGCGACAAAGCATGAGTCTGATATTTTGCAACAATAATGTCTTGAATTCTCCTGAAGATTCTAAATTATCCTGCTCCAACTTTTGGCAGCAGAAAACAGGGAAGAGATCAGAAAAGGCCATGGGTCAAAATTCCATTCCTTGAGCACACTTTTCTTCCTCTGTTCAATCACCAGCACAGTGATGTGCTCTGCCAGGCATGAGACCGACATAATTATAATGGTATCTCATAATGCTATTGCTCACCCTAAAAAATGTTATACATATAATACAATAAAAGTGAAACTGAGGCAACCCTCACATAATCCTGTATCCCTTGTGCCTATCTTTACTTAAAAGCCTAATGATGGTGTTATGCATTTATTACCTTTGTAATTCTAATATTTCATTTGCAATTTCGGTTCCTATACTTCCAGCACCAAGAACTGTTCCAGAGGACATTCCAGGTACACTTACTAAAGACTGTTTTACAGCATCTGTAGACGACAAAAAAAAAAAAAAAAAAAGGCCCAAACAGAGCACTTTCATTGCAGAGCAAGGATTCATTTCAAAGCAGCTTTGAAATGATATATAGATATATACATAGATATATAGACACTATATAGATATATATACACTATATCAGTATACATTTTTGTACATGGATTCAGAAATTATATTCCTTTAAATACTGATTCATGGCAGAGGGTGTTGCAATATAAAATGAATAATCTGTTTGCGAAAATTGTTGTTCTCCAGTAGTGAAATATATTTAATCATTGCCACCTCCAGTGTCTCTCACAGACATTGCAAAGAACATGAGTTTAAAAAAACTCTTGGATTTCTCACCAACCTAAATCAGTTATTGAAAGAACATTTTGAAAAGCAAATATAAAGCCTTGACAGCAAGATGATAGAACAGCATGCAGAAAGCAGAATCTATGCATAGCAGAAAAATAATAACCAAATATGTTCTGTATCAGTATTGCCTTGTATTTTATAGATAAACTCAGCACAGTTGCATCTGTTCAGAAAACTGGGCAAAATATGAAGGGTCTGTGACAGAAGCACAATATCCTACTAACCAAATCTCCAGGTCTAACAGAAGCTGCTGGAAAATAAAAGTAGGTTATATACACTTCTTTTTAGAGTTCTGTGAATTATATCAATTAGGACTTGGTAAGTAACTAGACACTGAAAAAGAAGTATCTTAAAAAAATTTAATCCTTCCTTGCACACAACCTAGAATAAAAAAAACCCTGGACTGAATAAATTTAAACTGACTGATCAGGAGATGCAGCTGTGATAACTGTAAGAAGTGACACTTGCCTTCTGCAGGTTGGGAACTGTAGAGGACCTCTTCTTCAGCTGATTCCTTATGACCTCTGAGATTTAAAGAAATGAAAAAAATCCCAAAAAAACACAAAAAGTCAGCATGGTTTGTTTTGTTTTTTTTTTTCCAAGAGCAAAATCCAGCACATAAGTATGTTTAATTTTAATAATACTTTACACAGAACCCAAGCTCACATCCTCAAACTAGGGAAACATAAGATATTCCTCACATATTTCCTTGTTCAATTCTTTGTAATGTTTCTGAGCAGTGGGTGAAATACTACTTTCCACTTACTCTCCAAGTGAAAAAGAAAGCCAGTAGGATTGTCTGTGTTCCATGACAAGGGAATAGGACTGTCATTTTTAGTGTTAGGAGGGAAATCAGGTCATGAGGAACAAGGACAGGCCAGTGGCTGCTTCGTGTCAGCAGCTGCTGCCCTCCCTCCCCCCTGCAGACAGTTGCAAATGCCCACATCTCCAGGGCAGGCAAAAGAGTGTCCTTGGGCTACTGGCCAGCACAGACTGCCTGAACTGCTCTTCTCTGTTTTCCTGGGGAAAAAGGACATGGACAAAAGAGGTGGGTGATGTTGACTTAAGGCATAAGCCAGATACAGAATGGACAAAAGGCCCCCTCAACAACTTTGTTTAATGGAAATAAAATCCCCTCTGTCCCTGCTCAAAACCCCAGTCATTGGCTAAGATCCTCAGTAGCACTGGAACAATCCCAAGTACAGCTCCATTGCAAGGTGCAGAGAATGAAAAAGAACTACAAATAACAATAAGAATTAAACACATTTACTGTCCCCCAGGCTTCACCCTTGCAATCAATTTGGAGAGGATCTTTCTGTCCTGCCTTGCATTTCCACCATCTATCAATTGTGCTTCTCCACCTTTTGACACCTGGGGGTAGGGCAGCACTTGAAATTGGGTCAACTGACACACAGAGCATTGTAAAGACCAGAAGGAAAAGCAGAATTAACTTGACAGTTCCATTTATTCAAATCTCCTTTCCTTAAAGGTCCTTCCCTTCTTCCTTTAACAAGAAACTCTTTCACCTCATTTTTTCCTACTGGGAAACAGCATAGTTTTCAGAGTCAAATCCACAACTTGGGCCTGAAACAAAAACTTCTGGCAAATGCCAAGAAGATGTTTGTTAAGGATGTTCAGCCCCTTTTTGTGCAAGGTTGATGTTTTCTAGCCTTGTTCTGCTTTCTAAGCAGGTTATTTTCTGTTGGTGCTAACTGTAATTATGACAAAAAATAAATGGAGAGTCATATCAATTACTTACAATACCACAGTGTTGTTTGATACAATGTACTCCAGCTCTTTGGTCCAAGGATTCATGAAACTAAACCATTGACTCTTTAAAGTAACAAAAGTCCCATCTTTTGCTCTAAATTTGTAGGAATTTGTAAATACTTTTTCTTTATTCTGCAACACTAGATAAGAAAAGGAAATTTATAATCACCATATTTAAGCTTACATTAAAGGTAAAGTTAGAAATAATAAATCTTTTTTATAGCATCATAAAACCAAAATGTTTCTGTTGGCCAAATGTAGAATAAACATGCCAGAACAACTGGGACCTGTTCTAAAATCAAATTATATAGTTTCAGTAGGGTCATAATCTTGCATTAAAAAGCAAATGCTAAGTTTCTGCAAACCAGTAGGAGACTCATGACTTGGAGAGCTTTAACTCGTGTCTTTATGTTATCAGACACATCTGCTCTGCAGGATTCCTCCCCTCCCTTACCAAGAATGGAAGCAGAGGGTTTGACAGATATGCTAACATTATTCCCCTACAATTAAGGCCCTGCACCAGGAGCCAAGACAACAAAAGTTTCAAGTTTCTCCCTGCTTTTATTTCTCCAGGCGTGTCTTAACACAGACATCACAAAGGGCAATGCTGAGGTTGGGTAGTTTGGGTTTGCAGTGTTTTCACTTGCAGTTACACGTAGCTGTAAGTAGTCTGGGAGGACCAATTGTTTTGTACCTTCTTTGTGTTTTTCAGCTAGGTGATTGTGATCATCTTGATGGCAGTACTCATAACAAGAAGTTCCTAGAAGCTCTTGTGGCAGATACCCTAAAATTGCTGTTGCGCTGTTAGAAATAAAAACGTGAACTACAGCGGACTCAAAGCTGTTTTCTTCAGTATCAGATAAAGCAGAACATTAATATTTAAACAAAGAGATGCCTGTGTTCATGTTTGGGGAAACAAATACGGCATTAGTACAGCTCTAAAACAATAGGAAATATTTTTCACAGCAAATTATCCCTTTGCAATGAATGACAATTCAAAGGTAAAGTAAGTGTTTAAACATGCAAACCACATGTACACACAAAATATTTCTGTTTAGTGGCTTCCCCTCAGCCAATCACAGTACTGGTCACACATAAGAGTCGATAAAAAACTCAGCAGTTGAATTTTGCTCTTCCACTCAAAGGACTTAGTTTAAAACTGACACTTTAAGTTGAAAGAAAAGAAGAGTGAAAGCAGTAACATTTCCAGTGGCAATGAAATTCAAAATACAAAGTGGTAACTAGGTCTCTACAACAAATAAAAGTCTGGTTCAGAAAGTATAGAAAACGGAACTTAGTTCTTACTTCTAATGAAATAATTTGGTACCTCATTTAGATACAATGTATTTGTTACAAATGGTAAGACTCTCAAAAGTAATAACTTTTGCTTAAATGTTTATTACTTCAGTCTTGTGCAGAGCTATGAAGCTCTAACTTGAGATTTTTCTTTATGAATGAGTCCATTTTCTATAGGGCAATACACTGCTATACATGATGTATTATTTGACAAAAAACAAAGCACAAGTACACATAGTTTAAGAATTAACTGCTTCTTGTGTAGAGCAGAAAAACATCCTGAAAATTAGACTTCTTGAGAATTCTCAAAAATTCTCAAAAATTGAGAATTCAAATTAGAACTTCTACCCTGCTGGAGAAATTACAGTTTTGACAGAGGATCAGAAAATGGAAGCAGTTGTGTCATTTCTCTTCATTAAAGAACAAAACGCTTACCGCTGATCTACATAAACAAATTTTCCATCCATGGCAAATCGTGTAACAAATTCTGTTGCTTTGACTTTTATCTCTCCACACTTTTGTGGAATAATATAAGGGTGTAACCTCCCAATTGCAACAAGACAGTTAAAGTTACTACTGTCCTTTTCTACATCATTTTCCTCTTCTACTCCCACCTCATTAGGAGGCCAGTTCTTCAAATACCCAGTACAGTGAATGGTGCAGTATTTTCTGTGATCTAATAGAAAGAAATTAAAAAAGAAGCAGTTATTGTTCAATGAGTAAATCAAACTACTTATTTTATTCTGTTGGCCATGAGACCAGCAACTATATCTTATGCTTACCTACACCAGCTGTACAAAACTACAAATCATTTTACAGAGTATTTTTCAATTAATTTTGTTCTATTCAATTTGGGCTTACCTGTAGAGAGAGCTTCTAACCCTATGTAAGATTTAGGAAGATGAGTTATGGGTGTTGGCAGTTCAAACACAAGTTAGACAGAAAAAAAGGCAATAACCCACAGATCACTCTGGTTTTATATGGATTGTGAATTAAAATTAACCTGAGGCCCTCTGTAGCTTCCTAATCAATTTACCTTTGGTGAACACAATGATCTGAACATATGCTCACTGCAGTCGATGAAAGAATCAGCTTATCTTCTATTTATCTCAGGTTTCTGAAGTTTTATGGAAATACAAATATTTTAAATATCTTAAATTTCAGCATACACTATCATTGATCCCTTTTTGCTCTCTAAATAACACGCAAACGCCCTCATAAGCATCAAGGTTTGACATTATGTGTCCTACAGTAGCTGTCTTGCCAAAAAAATGCCAAAACATTCTTGACATCTCTATGCTGAACAGGATGCTTTCCATAGCTTTGATTTTCCTCTCTATTACAAAAAACACAGATCAACTCCTCAAAATGAAAAACTGAGTTGTCCAATTATGATTTTGTCACAGTTGCTCAGGTGCCTTCCCTCCAAACTGCTTTCCCAAGAAACATTTACAGAAGGTAAATTCTTATCTCACTGAGTTATCTGACACATCAAGGGATACCAAATTCTATTTACTTACAATCATGGGCCTCTTAAAATTTGTGGTGTATCTCAACAGTAACACGTTACATTGAAAAACAGAGCTTGGAGGATTTTTTCAGGATCAAACAATTTCAGCAGACCTTTGCAAAAATCAATACTAAGTTATTAAAACAAAAGCTGGAAATTGCATTTTAAAATTGAAATTTAAATTTTCACTGGAAACTTGACAAGATTATACTGCTCTACAGGCATACCAAAATATGAACTAAAGTAAAATTACTGGGAAAATGAATGGAATTACACTGATAATTTAACTTTACCATGAAAAGGGGAAAAAAGGAAAATTCATACTTTTAAATACACATAACACAAAAAATAAATCAGAAAAAAAGTTGGTTTACTTGCTTTTTTCCCTTCAAAATAGTAGAGTTTGCAGGCTTTATTCACTCAGTTATCTTCAAGACATAAGTTATTTAGTTTCATTCTTCTGATCTGCTCCAGTTCTTTCAAATATTTCCCTGAGACTTCTCAAATTTGACCACAACAGACCACATGCTCCTACAGAGCCACTGTACCTCAGGTTCCTCCCTCCCTCTTTCCAAGAGGGCACCAGGAGGAGAAAGAGAACAATTAGACTGTTTTTCAAAAGGTGTCCCTGGTTCACATTTACACTGCTCTACAGCTACTTGGTGAGATCAGTAGGAACTAGAAAGTCATCAGTGACTCAGACTTCAAACAAGTTTTAAGAGAGATAGCCCCCACTTAATCTCCACTCTCTGAATACCTTTCTTCTTTGGGTTGGGCAAACACTCCTTCTCCTCTTTGACTGTGGTCCTGCTACACTTTATCCGACAGAAGAAGGAACGTCGAGCACCAGAGTTCAGCCGAGCCGGTCCAGCTTGGAAATCTGTGTGTACTTGCAAGCCAGCTTACAAAGATTTAGTAAAGTAGTTAAAAAAAACCAAAACCAAGCAATAAAACTTCAGAAAACAAGATGCTTTCAGCATTTACCTTTCAGTACATTGTCCTTACTGTTTAGCTGCCTAAATTTTGTACTTACAATTAAAAAAGTCTAATAGTTTAAATAGGGCAAAGAAAACATGATTGACAGAGATTCCAAAATTAGAAAGAACTACTAAACTATTTTTAAAGCCTTCTCGATATTCTTAATACAATTTTACTACAGATGCTTTATAAACTTTCACCTTGTATTTGGTACAAGGAAGAACTGCAAAGATGCTTGTAAAAGCCAGCTATAAAACAGGCATTAGCTGCATAGTACACAAAATAGGCATTAGCTGCATAGTACACAATGCTTTCCTTATTAGAAACAACTGTAAACTAAAGAAGGTTTGGTTACATTGGGATTGACACTTAGCATTTTCAGAGAAGACAGTGATTCTTGATATTGAAGTATTTTATCCCATGTTCGACTACATCAGGTCTTTTGTATTGACAAGACCTAGCAAATACAAGAAAAAAAAGTAGTATGCTGGTAGGAAGAATGTCAGACCACATCTTGGTAAATGCTTAACAGTGATTTCAGTAATTTAACAGAATTTCAGTAACTCATGATCTAAAATCAAGTCTCTTCTGGGCTAGCTTTTCAACTCTAAATGCACTTTAAGCAGCAGAGACACATTCAAATGTTTGTCTCATAGAAATACCTGACGTTTGTTCATCCACACATCCACACAAACACCTGAATAAATCCTGACTAATAATTAGATTTATTAACATCTCTTGAAAAAATCTGAGTACATTCAGCTCTGACTTACTTTTGCCATCTACGAGCTTCTCCCTAGGCGAGACGTCCGATGAAGAAAGCTGCTCCTTAACTTTTGCAACATCTTTTGGATGTAAGTAATCAAATAAACTTTGTCCAATTAAACTGGCCTATTAAAGAAAACCAAAGAAACAACAAAACCCAAAAGAGATGAGAACCACACCATTTTGGAACAGGACCCCACACATTACTTATCTCAGGAAAACAACTGTCTACACGACTAAAAAAAAAGTCAATACCACAGTTACTCCAAACATCAATATTTTGTTTTACATTTCATTTGCCATTGTTTAATATAATTTTTATTTACAAGGGTAGTAAAAACATATTTTTTTATTTCCCTTTGAGAAACAGCAGATTTAGTTGGAGATGAAACAAGTTCTGTATAACCAAATGCTTTATTTATGTAAATAATACAATTCCTGGTCCTAGCCAAAGAAGGCTATGCACAAAGTAATTTGGATTATTGGAGAAGGAGGGAAGAAATAGGAAGGAGGATGAAATATTCAACTATCTAATGACTCTGAGCTCTAATTTGGTTGGACAAACTGGCACCACTGAGCCAGGAGCAGGCTGGAAGCTCAGCACACCCCAGCACTCCTTAGCAGAGGATATTTACAGGGAGGTCTCCAGCTGGGATGCCTTCTACGTGCTCACTCTGTTCATCCCAAGTAACTGACCTGCTGCACCACTTTCTTTTGGAACAGGAAAGAGTTCTCACAGAAGTGGGCTGGTTTGGGTTTTCCACTGCTTACCTTCAGTCCAGCAACCAAATAAAAGGATAGAAAGGAGCTGTGTTGACAAGCTCTACTCTAGACTCAAACTCAGGATAAACACCAGTCTCCTGCCTTTTCCCAGTCCCCATTTAATGGTAATGCAATGGGAAAATGCTGAGTGCTGCTGAGACAGCCCAACAGCAGCCTTGCCAAAATATACAGGTGTAACAAACCAGATTAAGCTGCAGCATGGGATTCAGAACCTAGAACAACTCCCAAACAAGCTAATAAATCCATGGGTTTTATTAAAGTCAGTCATGTCCTCTGAATCTCCTTGTCTAGAATAGAGATCTTAAGGGTCTGGAAGTAGGTATGTCTAACATGAGTGACTCCAGAAAGGCACTTTTAGTTCTTGAAAAAAATCAGTGTAGAAGTTAAAAATAAAAAACAAAACAAAAAAAACCAAACCAAACCAAAACAAAAAAAAACAAAAAAAACCAACAAAAACAAAAACAAAAAAAAACCCACAAAAAAAACCAACTCTGCTTTATGCTTATTCCGCTAGGATGATTCATTTCACTTTAATTAAAAATGACAGTTTTGCACTTAAAAAAAAAAAGAAAAGAGAGATAAAAATAAATCTATGAAAGAGTCCAGATTGGTTATCTGTACATTTATAAAGAAAATGAAGATAGCACAAACAGTTTCAAAGTTACAAAAGTAGACAGATGGCAGCACTAACTGTTTTAGCCTCTGTTTGTGAAAAAGAAGTCATTGATACAAGAACAAATTATCATCCCTTGATTATTTGTGGTAATTGCCCATCATGTTAAACACCAACTAATGGAAGGTACTTCTATTTTTCCAATTTCCCTTGTTCTACAGGCTAAGCTGGCTCCCATTCAGTTTCTTTCAGGCTAAAGGTACACACTTGGATAGTTATTGTGGATGATGTGTTGCGTGGTGCATCTGAGCATAAAGGCATCACCAAGGAAAGCTTTAATTAATTTCCACTGCTGAACTACCCATTTTCCTTTGCCTAAAAAAAACCCTCCAAAATCACTTTACTATGTGAAAGAAAATCTCTTGCACACAGAAATTAGGACATCTTCAAATTATCCCTTCCTCTCAGACTGGCAGTTTTCTTACGGATGATCAGCTGAAATCTGGTGCTATTCCTCAGGATGGGAACACTGTACAAGTACTGATATACTTGCACATATTTTCTTACAGGATATTCAGCTTTACTCTGAATAAGGTTAAATCAAAGAAATTCCAAGAAATTATACACAAGGACTGGTTTGAAGTAATATAGAATAAAATATAAAAGTTTCAAAATTCCTAAGAAAATAGAAACAAGAAACAACATTAACCACCTGATCATAATTAAGTATTTTGCAAACCGATTCAGAGACAAACAGAATTTTTCCTCTGTTGCATCCAACCACAAACAGGAATCCATCTGCAGCCTGAAAATATAAAGATACTGTCTTTAAAAACACACAATTAAAGTAAACAATGAATATTAATGATTACAAGGAAGCACACTTTTAAACCTGATTTTTAAAATTAAATACAAGAAAGCTGGAAAGAGACAAGGGGCAATGGCTTCACACTGACAGAGAGCAGGTTTAGATTGGATATGAGGAAGAAATTGTTCCCTGTGAGGGTGCTGAGGCCCTGGCACAGGTTGCCCAGAGTGGCTGTGGGTGTCCCATCTCTGGCAGTGTCCAAGGTCAGGTTGGATGGGGCTCTGAGGAAGCTGGGATAGTGGAAGGTGCCCCTGCCCATGGCAAAGAGCAGAATAAGATGAACTTTAAGGTCCCTTCCAACTCAGGCCATTCTGTGACTCTATTAAAAAAAGCAATTAAGATTGCAAGGACCAAATGAGGCCCTCAACCACACAGAGCTAAAGTTTCTTAAACACAGCTTTGGCAAAAGTCCAGCTACAAGACATCTTCTTTTGGGAGCCATTCACAGATCTTGGCAAAGCATTGTTGCAGCAAAGGAAAAAAACCCACAAACCTAGCTGTGAATGAGGTGTGTGGGTTAATGATGAAGTGTGCAAACAAGAGGGAAGATTTTATTCCAGGTATTTTCTGCACCTTTTTTGAAGTACATCTTTAAAAATGTACACGAAGGAGAGCCAATAACTGTGAGGATGTTCCTGCATAATTGGCAGCATTCTCTGCAGTTGCATGAAGATTTTAAGAACATGTATTCAACAGGCAGACTGTACACAGATTCTTATCCCTTCCAGGGCTGCTGCCTGCCATGCTCCCAAACCATTTCTGCACACCTTTGTGAAAGCCTGGGTAGTGCACAGAGTTTAGAAATCAGTACAACAAAACACTTGCCTGAAGGAAAAGATGGGAGAAAAAGCACCGTCCAACTGAAAACTCAAGCTTTAACAGGAACATGATTTATCTAAGAGTTTCCTTCCACTTACCCTAAGGATTAACTGTCGCAGCTCATCATCCTTCAAAAATGAAGGCTTATACCGGACTTCTGAGTAGGAGCTACTGGAACCTGGAAATTGGATGATTCACAGAGATCATGTCAAAAGTTACATTTTAAATTCACTTTTAGCACAGCTATACTTTTATGGCTTTTAGAATTTTTCTCTATGACCCCAACAGCTGAATTAAAAAAATAATTCAAGGTTCTTGAAATTCTAAAAATAAAATTAAAACAAATCTCAAACATACACTGTTAATGAAAACAGACATATAACCGTTATTTCTTACCCCTTATTAACAGAAACCAAGCAAACTTCTGTTCAAATATCATTAATATGCTGCTAGAGAAATGGTATTATGAGAACTGAATTTTATAGAAATATTTCATAGGTATATTTCAGACCCCTCAACTAAATTCTCTTTGCTGAAACAGAATAATTCCAATATTATCAATTATCTTTTGGCATTAATAATGCTTCATTAATACTATAAAGCCAACAATCAAAAAAACAGACTATTGTAGTTAAATCAAATGTTTCGCTAAATATAGTGAGACTGACTCAGTGCATGTACTCTTCTAGCAGCCATGGCAAGTACTCTATAAAATAATTTTTGTTCATTACACTTTTATCCATTAAATTTTATTTTCTTGCTATGTTTTTTGTAATAGTTGAATATTTCAGCCAATTTCATCATTCACTATAACTCCACATAGTATATGGTATTCTGTTAAACCATTTGTTTTGAGGCAAATACAACTGTGCTGGGTGAAGTCCAGTTTTCACATCCTGCTGTTAAAATACAAATGCTTGAGCTAAAGATTTCTTGTTTAAACTGCAAGTGCAGTTACTCTCCTGCTGGTTTACATTATTTCCTGCTGCTTCACATTATTTCTTCATGCAAAACTCTCAGTCCTTTAGAAAACCCTCAAAACCCTTTACACCCGAGCCATATCTATGATTCTATTACTGTCAAGGTAGCAACTTAATTAATTTTCTACACTTCTTTGACCCCAAATTAACTGGGTTCTCATTAGACCTGTTTATTCATAATCAGTGGGTTTTGTAATGCAGAGGGTCTTTGATCTTTGCTTAAGAGTTGACCAAATTATTATTTTGAAACAGTGGTGCCAAAACACCTAAATATGGTGTGCAGCTGACAGACTCTGCAATATGCAACTTGTATTTGGATTTACTTTTTTGGGGAGAGGAAAAAAAATCCCAAAATCTAGCAATAGCAAAAAGAGAGGAAAGAATATTTCCTGGGTTGATCCCCAGACTAAAGCGTTCCGTAAGATCCATGATAGCTGACTGGGCTATCAAAAGTTTCTGTTTCTTGCTACTCTCTAACATGTGAGGGTTTTTAAGACTCTAATGTAATCAAACTCACTGACCATTTTGTTAAAATATGTTTTGTCTTCCAACTTCCTTTTGACTCCTGTACTCTCTGAAAAGAATCAAGGAGTGACCCAAGAGCAAGGCATGCCCTGAGCAGACAGAAAATATCGGACACTGAAGGGTGGCTTTTTTTCTGCTATACTACGCAAAAATTTAAAATTAAGTTCTGACAGCTACAGACATGTACATTTAAATGAGGAGCAGACTCAGAACTAAACACAGTAAGGAAATGTAAAATAAAATACTCTTGATTTATTTAAAATCCAGGAAGATACACACAATAGCTCCTACTAGAACAAGGATTAACAGGATGATGTTTCCTAAACTCACCTTTTAAAGACTTCAAGTGCTGCACAGCCATCCGTAGCACTGTGAGTTTGTCCAGCTTTCGGGCCATGGGATTGCACTGTGGTATCATGGCAGACAATTCCTCTATCAAGTTATTCATTTTGTCTCTTCTTCTTTTCTCTGTTTGACTGTGAGCCTCTCTAAGAAGAAAAATTATTTTTAAAGAGTGATGTAGAACACATGATTTTCTCCATAATATTAAATTCCATTCTTGGAATGGAACTACCACCAGTACTACTGCACTGAAACAGTTTCTCATATGCTACTTGTATTGGACAATTGAATTGGATTCACTTCAACAAAGATGAAATGTTCCAATAATGATGTAAAATTCTGAGGAGAAGAGATATGTTAAGAAACAATTTGATTATATTTGGCAGGAACACTTATGAAGATTTATGAAAGTTAAACCCTTTTTGTGACCCTTGCCATGCAAGTGATGAGTTGGACACCTCAGCATATCCCAGAGAACTCTTGATGTCATTGGGAATCAATGAAAGACATTCCTGCTCCCACCTCTGCCTGGCCTGAGTAACTAAGATGGGGTGTTCATTCTGCTGCCTTTTAAGAAATCCCACAGCAATAAACATTACTTTTCCACATGCTTCTAAGAGATGGAGTGGAAAATGCAAAAAAATAAAGGTGTGCCTCGTGCAATTTACCAGAAATATCTCAGAAAGATTTCCCTTTCCTGGTAAGATGGTACAAGAGCTGTCTCAGGTTTCATCTCTCGGTAAGCCTGTCAAGAACTCAGCCGCAGAAAGAGCTGAGCTTCTCAGCCACTTTTCATCAGAAAACTCCTTCTGGGGCACGTGGCTGCACATCACAAGTGAATTTTTAGCTCAGGTCACTTTTTCTTTACTTCTTTCTAGTGCACTATGTCAGCTTTTCAGCCCATCTCCTCCCCTCTAACACCCTCCAGCAGATCAAGGAAAGTTACATTCACATTCTTCCTCCTTACCGAGAAGACAAACCAGCCACTCAACTAAAACCCAGATGATTTTTCTTTCTGATTGAGGCCAGACACAGTAGTATAGTTATGCAAAATGAGGAATAAGTTTTGGTTAATTGAGCTCCAAAACTTTTCCTTATAGGCATACTGCAACAGAAGCTATTATGGGTAATAAAGTTAACTACACCTGGCCTGTTGAGAAAGAAGTACAGTTTTAAAGATCTACCTAAATATTATTTCAATTTAAAAAAAAAGTGAAGACCACACAACTAATTCTGAGTCATTCTGCCAAGCATTCAGCTTTTCTCTGTCAAAAGCCTTTTTTTAGATTTAATTTTTTGAGTTATACTCACATCTATGGGTTCACCCAACTCTTCCTTTATGTCAGGTAAGACCAATCAAGTAATATCCTGTGTATACTCCTTGAACTGTGAACCTCAGGAAGACAGATACAAGCATTCCAGGAAAGGGAACAACTTTCCACATCTCTGAGGGTCAATAAGAAGTTATAAAAAACTGAATAGATGGGTGCAGAAATTCAGGGGATGACTGAGTGATTGAAAAAGCCTTCTGTTGCTTGCCCCAGCCACAAAGGCAAAGGGAAAAAAGCAGGATCCATGATAAGCTTGAGACAAAAAATACTGGAAGGAGATAACTGATAAGCAAACCTCCAGATACCTTTGTACTGATTCTTTTGCCCTCCAACTAATGTGCCAAAAAGTAAGGGAAAAAAGTTAACAATACCACATAAATGCCATTAAAGCAATGTACAACAATCTTAAAGAGCAATCTAGGACACTCTGTGAAGAAAAAATAATTTTGAAGTGAAACTGTAAATAAATCTTGGAACATTTTAGTTTCTTTAATTTTGTTTCAATTACAGGAATACTTCATAATTACTAGCTACCATACTATATAAATAATACTTCTGACAGCATGCTGAGTGGATTTTGTATTTTTGGTTTGACATCTCTGCTCACAGGAAAAATGAAAGACTTATTTTTAAATCGACTTTACAGCACAGCTCTGGTTTTACTATGTGGTTTGTCTGCAGTTTAAAATATTTGTTTGGCTGAACTGTGGTCACACAACATTTCAGATCTTGCAAGTACTCTATGTAAATTTCAGTTTATGTGAAATCTCAGTATTCACTACCAAAACATATTTTTCTTGAAAATTAGTACCTGAAATCTTTTACTTTAACATGTTCCTCATCTTCACTCCTAGAAAAAATAAGATACAGAGTTTTACATTACATATTTAATACTAGGCACTTCTTTCCTCCCAAAAATTCCAGCAGATAGAAAATGCTACAAATTTACTGTGGCTCCAGCAAAAGCAAACCCAAAAAATCTCTAAACCATAACTGACCTAGCAAGTGATGCATAACAGAAAGAGACCAGAGCACAACTGGCTATATTCACAGTTGTATGAACATATTAGAGATAGTTCATAATTATGGGGCTTTTTTTATTCTGGAAACAACAACATTACTGGAACATTCAAATAACTTAAGGCTAGACTTGATTCTTTATTTTTTTGTTTAAAATTTTATAAGAGAAAGTATTTATTTATGCTTTTTATTTTTAATATCTTATTGTCAAATTATAAAATAAGTAATCCCAAATTATATTTAAAAAACAAAAAAACCCTAAGCTATTTCCCATACCCTACAGCAATGACTGGGAAGTCATAAAGTAATAAAATTGTAAATGAAACACAGTCCTAAGTGTCTGCAGCATAATAAACACTCTGCAACAGGAAACTATAAAGCATGATTCAAGCAAGGGCAATGAGCTTTTCATTCCTGTGACCACTGCACTGTTCCCCACTCTTTGTGAAGAATTCATGGCCTTGGTACCATGAGGATCAAGAGGAGAGGCCAAGCAGGCAGCAGCTGTCTCCCATGAGGAAACGGAAGCAGGAGGATCCTTGGAGATTACAGCTTCAGGAAAGGTGCAAAAGCTGCTGCCACCTGTAACTGAGCACTGAACCCAGTGAGGATCCAGAAGCCAAATTAACAACGCAGAATATGGGATTTCACTGGAACCCAGCAATCTTCTAGACAGTCTGATAAACCCAAATATAGGAGGAGGTTTGGCTCACAACACCCCAAGACTTTCATTCATTGAAATTGTTTCAGATTTAGATGAGTTAGCACTAACTAATATTTTCCTTCCATTTTAAAAGAAACTTACCAGAAATATCCATATACTGTGAATTCCAATTAACATTCTCTGACCATAAGAGAAGAGGTAAGGAGGAGCCAGACCAGCTGCAATGCAGCATGTGGCCTATTAATTAACTTTCCTTCTCCCTCAGGAGCTCCACTTGGGGCTAAAAATCTAGCACAAATTTGCTGCTCAAGCAATCAGTCTCAGCCTTCAATGGATTTTTATAGCTTCTGTCCTCACAGCTGTGGTGTTGCTGATATGAATAGCTAAATTAAAACTACCTTGACTACATGAACAGAGGGTGAAATTCCACTTTGTGGCTATAATGTGGGTATATTTAATTGGTACTAGAAAGGACAGAATGGATATTAATCAGAAAAAATAAAGAATACCAGCTTTTCTCTGCTTTCTCAATTGATTTATTAAATACTCTTCCCCATTTCTTCTAAAATGGAAGCAAATGTTTTAAAGGCAGAAAAGGAGGATTTTTAGTCACACTTTCCATGATGAGCACCATGGAAAAAATCCACAAAGAAATAACCAATTTAACCCCAAAGAAAGATTTTTACACCACCCTTTAAGCTATGTACCAAAGAGTGACTTTCCTGCAGAAAGGGACCTGGAGGTGCTGGCTGACGGCAGGCCCAGTTTAAAGCAGTCAGAAGGCAAAGCATACCCTGGGCTCATCAAACACCAGATGGGCAAAGAGGTGATTATCCTGCTGTCCTCAGTAATGGTGTGCCTTCACCTTCAATATTGTGCGCACTTCTGGGCCCCAAAATGTGAGAAGGTGTTTGGTGAAGATGGGATGGTCCCTGAATGAATTCAGAGAAAGGCAACAAAGCTGACCAAAGGGATAGAAGGAGTGTCCTGTGGGGAGTGGCCAAGGACTCTTGGTTTTTCTAGTTTGGAGAAAAGGAGGCTGAGGCCACCTCCTTGCTCTCTGCAGCTTCCTGAGGAGGGGAAGTGCACACGGAGGTGCTGAGCTCAGGTGTCCGAGGATAGGGCACACGGGAATGGTTTAGAGCTGTGCAGGGGAGGTCTAGACTGGACATTAGGAAGCATTTCTGTACCAAGAAGGTGGGGAAACATTGGAACAGGCTTCCTGGAGAGGTGGTCAATGCCCCAGCCCTGTCAGTGTTGAAGAGGCATTTGGACAATGCCCTTTACAATGTGCCTTAACCTTTGGTCAGTCCTGAAGTGTTCAAGCTGTTGGACTGGATGATCATTGTAGGTCCCTTCCAAGTGAAACAGTCTATTCTATAAAAACACTGCACGGCTACTTACAAGCAAATATTACCCAAGCACGGTGTCCAGATACAGAAAAAGAAAATGCAACAAAGTAACCATGTAATTAACAACCATCCCGGCACATACATTCCAAAAAGGGTTCGCTAATGCTGCATAGCCACCTTGTAACAGCATTCTTTTAACACAGTTGTTATAGCTCTAATTTTAAAAGCACTTTAAAAGATTAAAACAACCAAACAAAAATGTTTACATTCACAAGTCCTGGAAGAATATGAGAGCTTTGCCTCCTTAAGTTTTCTTATTGAACTGGCACTTTTCACTCCTTCCCATCCTAAACTTCAATACTAACAAGTTTGGTAAGAGCATCATCTCAGAAAGAGCTATCAGGAACCCTTAACATCACCTGTCCATCCTGTTCCTTAGCTGGATATTTATCACCTTGTGCTGTACACAGACCTGCCCTGCGATGAAGCACTACTCAAGGAGCCCCACAGCTCATCTAAGCAAACAGCAAAGTGTGACAAGTTCACAGAACTCAAAACAGAAATGGATTCATTCGTAAAAAGTACCTTTTCTGAGGATCACCATCAACTTCAACTGTATCCCTGCAGAAACAGATCATAAAGTGAGCAAAATGGAGTTTGAAGCACAACAAGATGACTTGATAGACCCAAAAAACCAAAGTCACAGAAGAATTCTAATTGTAACTCCACTTGATTGGTAATTTTCAGCAAGATCATTAGTTCTAGAATCTAATTATAACTTCTTATTAGCTAGTACTTTTTCAATTAATTTTTCAACTTGGATAATAATTTTTTTTATCAGAGAGATACAAACTTCAGGGAAACATTACCAAGAAACGAACACTTTTACTGAACAGGTAAAAATCAACAAGTCATACTGAAAAAGAATGGAGACTATGTTTTTTTCCCCAGAAACTAACATATTGCTGGAGTTTTCAGTTATCCACACAATACACTTGAATCTCCAAGTTGGCAATTACATCAACACCCACAGTACACCTACTGCAGATCAATGGACCACATATGGAAGAAGCAGTGATTAAAGAGAAGTGCTTTAATAATCCCAAATACATATAAATCTCCTATTCTATTCCCCACCTTTTAAACATGGATATTCTGCACTAATTTAGAGATATTTGTAGTGCACTACACCTGCACCTTGTGTCCCTTATTTCTGCCTGATTTACACAGCTTTGAACACATAACTTTTTTGGTTAACTGGCATCTGTTTGGCAGTTACAGAACAGGATAAAAAAGTTGACACTGTCCCCTCAGCAGTCAGGTATGACCCACTTCAAAAGAATGAGCACTACAAGAGGACAGTTCCCATTTTTAGGTCATGGGTCTGTCTCCACATTTAAGGAAATGGCTGCTCTGGTCACTGAAGCAGCAGTTTCAGATCAAACAATTCAACCAGTAATCTTGTCTCATGCTTGAAGGTAAAATTCTAGTATGTGCCTGGGAGACTTCAAGAAAATTAACAACTTGCTTTTACTAGTAGGCAAAGAAGAAGGAAAAACCCCTAAAAATTAGGATTGAAATTTCAGCATTAGAGACACATGGAAATGTGCATTACAGAATCCTATATATATCCCTTGGATTTAAGGATTATTTTTTATATTTTTAATAATTGGGGACTGTCAAAGAACACATTTGGAAGACATTGTAAATGTAATGGTAATAAACAAAGAAAAGAGGATTAGAAAGGAGGAAGGAAGAGGAAAAGGAAAGACAGCGACCACCTTGTATAAATAACAGACAAATGTCTCAGATGGAGATTGAGACACAGAGATTTGATTCACTTACTGGTTATCAGAATCACTTCCCTTGCGTTTCCTTGGAATGTCAGGCACGGCAGCATTGAAAGAAGTGGTGGTGGCAGCCTTGGTGACTGGATTCATGAGGCTGGGCCCTCCACAGGCCACACACGGGCTCCCATCCACGGAGAACTTATCTGGCAGCAGGAATAAAGGCTCAGTGTCCAGCAAGAGCTGCATCGCTCTGCGTCCATTCTCACCCTCGCTGCGACAAAAAGTTGCCTGTGTGTGGCTTCTGTGTCTCTGACACAAAAAGCCAAGGTTGCACTGCAACAAGCCAAGTCCAGCAAAGAGTGCACCAGCTTCCCACAGTGCTGCAATGATCTCACCAACCCAATCAACACACCAAGGCAATATAAAACAGCTCTCCCTTCACACAACCTTTGCATGTAAATCCCCCAGCACCTCAGACATCCTGCTGCAAAATCACCAGCTGTGCCATTTGTCAACAGATCAAAATACTGTGGCTCAAACTAAATGAAAATTAAAAAAATATTGTGAACTATGGAAGTTTGCTATAATCATATTCCTGACATAAAATCCACGATTACACAGAACATCTGCCATGAAGTTGGAAGAATCTCAAAAACTTGTCAAGTTCCATTCACAATTCTCCTCTTAAGGAAAACTGTTGCTTCTGGGAAGGGCAGAAGAGAAGTCACAAGCCAAAGGAATCCTAGCAACCTATTGGAAAAGGAGAACAGTCTCAAGGAACATAAGCACTATTACACTGTTTTTCTGTCTCAATGCAGCTATCACAAAGAATCACCCAGCTGATGTTTAGGCAAAGAGCCAGAATTAACTCTGTTTCAGCAAAAGCAGGAACTCCTTTAGGCTTCATGTGCCAGTGAGGACAGATGAGAGATGAAGAGGTCATTTAAGGAAGTGAGCATCTCCTGCTTCTGGCAGGGAGCAAAAATCAAGAGGAGTACTTTGAAAATCCAGCAAGAAAAACTAGATGATTTCTTGTGAACTTTCTCTCTTTTTTTTAGCATCTGTGCTGTTTGCAAAAACGTAGAAATGTGCAAAAACAATTATACAAAGGATATTTTTTTCCTCTCAGATGTAAATACATCTCACACCAGAAAAATGACCTTCTAGGTTTTCATTTGGTGTTGGACTATAGCTCTGGAGAGTTAAATGAAAATAGGCTAATACTCCAACAACAGCTTGCCTGGTCTTCCACTAATCCTCTCTCTATCAAATCAGACAACACAAAATCAGTCCCTGTTTTATTTTAGAAAGGTCTTTAACTCATTAAGTCACACAGGAAGTTTCAAAAAAAGAGGTGGAAACAAAAAATCAACAAACACTTGTCAAATAAGTGACAACCTTTGGACATCTGTGACAGCAAGAAAATCTAGTTATTTCAAATACACATCACATTCAAATTAGGGATGTTAAAATATATTAAAAGAAATTACATGATAAATACTATAATTATTTACATAAGACAGTGCTAGAAATATTTTTATGATGAGTCTCCCTAAAAGTCTCATTTTATATTTCTGTAATTAACATAATTCCAAAACAAACAAAAAATGCTGACAGATCCAAAGGAACTGTTTATTTAAAAGGAACAGTTTTAATTTGCCCAGGTCACACCATCCTATGATTCCTGATTAAGCTACTGAAGTATAATCAGTCTTGATGAATATTCATAGAAGAGTACTTACTAAACAGCAACCTACATGGTTCCAAGACCAGAATGCCCTCAGCACAACAGATCCTTTCGTCCTGGAACAAAGCAGGACAGCACAGACCCACTGACCTAAATACTGATCTGCACACAGATGGCCAGCCTGCTTTCCACACACTTCCCTTTAAAAGAACAAAATCCAAGGCCTCTTTTACAGGTTTTCCAATTTATCTTCAATATTATTAAACAACTAGTTTTTTCCCTCACACCCAAGCAACAAATTCTAAATACTGCACTTATCTCTTCTACCTTTACTACCAACACCCATTTTTGTTATTCTTAACTGAGAAAACAAAATATGTTCAGATTACCAATAACAGCGACCTATTAAGAACTTCTACACTATAATTATTAGGTGATACATGGAATCCTTAACACTACCCCTGGGACAAACAATGCCAGTACGATGGGAGGCTGATCTTGGACAAAATGTAAGGTTAAGAATCTCTACGGACCCATGACATGTTCAGCATGCAGCTTATATTCTTGATAAGAAAAAATTATATATATATATATATACACACTTTAAAAACCCATGAACCAAACCCAAACCTCCATCAACAATGAAAAAGAAAATAAACAGAAATAAATTTAAACTTTCAGAACAAGCAAGCATAGCAGAATAGTGATTATACGGAGTTTAACAGAAGAGAGCAAATCTTTTTAATACCTATCACTCACTGAGCAAGAAGTGGGCAAAAACAGCTCCTAAAGCCAAGGCAGATTTGAGAAGTCAGGGAAGGTGATGGAACATAATCTCTGGAGGCTCCATAACAGCCATCATTATGATACTGGGTGATTCCAGGGTGCTCACTCTCTCCCTGGAGGGTCCCAACCTTGTGTTGCCTGTGATGAAAGATTTCTTCCCCTCTCTGGCTACACCACTTTGGGAGAGCTGGTTTATCCAGCTTTAATCCAGGATTTAACAATCTTTGGGTTCACAAAGAGAATGGTCTAGAATGTACCCCAATAACCAGGGTGGGCTTCTACAATCAGAAAAAGTTGGATTTTTACCTGTCATTTGAGCATGTGGCTGAACTTCTTATACTTGCATTTTCTGTGAATATTTTCATACCACTGGCATCAAAAACAAATGCCTCTAAACATACAAGAAGCAAAATGAAATAATTCCCAATTTCATAGCTTCATGAGAAATAATATCCAGAAAGACCAATCTTAATTACAAGTTGATGTTTCTATAAAACCAAAATCATGACTAAATTCTAAAACTACTAGAAACAGTTTAAGTCAACTAGAGATGCTTTATTTTACCACCCTAAAGGCTGTTACTTACACTAGTCTGGTTTGCAAGCCAAACAAAATTCCAGTTGAGAAATGACATTTTTATTACTCTTCATTCCATTGCTAATGCCCTGGAATACTGATAACCAGATTTTAATGGCAAATGAACAGTTCCTCAAATACATGTGTGTTATAATCTATGTCTGTCTCTCAGCATGAAGCCTAAATGCTTATCTATATTAAAAATCAAAAGTATTTTTAAAGTATATTATGCACATTGGGACAGATGAAAATAATGAGAGTAATACAGGAATTTCCCCACTGGAATCATTGCCTCTGTGAAAAAGCAAAGACCATCCAAACAGCACAAATACATATGGAAAATATCTCCTTCCCAGTAAGTGTATCAGAAATGAAAAAAGTGTTAGTTCAACACTAATTTTAGTGTATTTCATAACTGGGCAAACAAAATATTTAAGGGATGGTTATCAATACATTTCTCCTAACAAGAGCATCCTCTACTCTAGTGTTTTACTACAATGAATGAAATAATAGAGTCCCCAAGGGATTGGCAAAGAAGGGAACAACTGCCAAGGAGCTGCACGAAACTGCTGTTTGGGAGGAGATATAAAGACAAACAAAATCAGCCATATTCCTGTGTCAGCAAAGTTTCTGTGTCCATTCCATGTAATGCATTGAGAAACAATGCATTTCCAATTACTGATAATAATATTTTCTAATCCCATGCCACATTCCTGAGCTGTTTTCTCTACCAACATTAAGGTTTTCGATTCCTAAGCAAACACAAGCTTTTAGAAAAGGTTTATGGCCAAACTCCACCAGCCATAAAAAGGGAGATTCATCTGAACCAACAAGGATGTCCATATCTGAAGTAGCCATTCTGGTCCCTCTTGGAGGGAGGAAGACATTGCTAGGGTGATTCATCTCTTCCCAGAATAGATTCCTACATTTGGCTAGATGAAATAAAACAGTTCTAGGGTGATTCATCTCAATCTAAAATAGATTCCTCCAGTTGGTTAAATGAGATACAGCCCAAGTGTGCCTATCTCTAGTCAGTAATTACACGGGGACCAAGGCACTGCCTCAGACTTGGACATCTAAAGATAAGTGAGATGAAACCCAAGCACAGAAATATCACACAATTCTTAAAACACAACAGCCACAGACAGCACCTGTTTGCACCACATGCAACAAGCTGAAGTCCAAGACAGGCTTTTCCAAATTATTGGCTTAATTATGCACTACCTCAAGACCACTCAACCCTAGCAGGGTTAGCTTTTCTGTCTAGGTTTGCAGGATACATATTAGCACTCCAAAAATCAGCAGGAAGATACAAGTCATGTAGTATTAGCTAATTAATTATTAATTAATTAAAAGAGCTGTCAGCCAGCCCTCATTTATTACCAGTTTAAAAAAGAACATCCAAATTCAGCTACCAAGATATTACAGTAAAATGGGCTTGAAATAAAATATCACTGAAGAAGTACATTTATAAAGCTTATGGTGACACTTTCCATAGTCTGGAATAAGTGAGACTTGGAGAAATGTGGCAGCTCTGCAGCTAACTAAATTAATGATGTGTTAACACTGGCACAACCTTTCCAAAAATATGGAACTTTTAATCCAGCTTCCTATTTTAAAAGGCAAGGAGAAGAAAGAGGCTGCTTTGAATTCAGATCTCTAAGATCACGGACACCACAGACTACTAAAATGTGTATTTATCAAAGGTATGTACCTGGTATGCACAAAACCCTCCAGCTAGGAATCTGAGCTCTGCCAGTTGTACAGAACTCCACATTCTGGTAGAAGCTAGCCTGAAGTGGCACCTGAGGGTTGTGCAGCCCAGCCAGAGCAGTTCCTTTGAGATTGTAAAGTTCTGTCACGATCAACTTAGTTTTTTGGTGCGTTTTGTTTGGTTTGGGGTTTTTTTTGCAGTTGGTTTTGTTTGGTTGGTTGTGTTGTTGGTTTTTTTTGTTTGTTTGTTTGGGTTTTTTGTTTGTTTGTTTGTTTCGTGTTTTTGTTTGTTTGTGGTTTTAAATTTTTTTTTCTTTTTTTTAAGACGTAAGATGGAGCAGCTCTGCTGGGAGCAAAGGCTGAGGGAATTGGGATTGTCCAGCCTGGAGAGGAGAAGGCTTTGGGGTGACCTCACTGTGGCCTTGCAGTGCCTGAAGGGAGCCCACAGGAAAGATGGAGAGAGACTCTTGACAAGGGCCTGGAGTGGCAGGACAAGGGGCAATGGCTTCACACTGACAGAGGCAAATAACTCCACACCACGTAAATTGTTTATTTTACTATGGAGTTAAATTTCTAAACTTTTAGTTTATTTTAATGAATTCTTGCTGCAGATATTCATTAGAGAGCATGACAGTGACACACACAGCCTACACACGTACAGTAGTGCATGAGAAAGAAAGTTACAGGTGCTGTGATATCAGCTTAAGGTCCTGCACATCTGAACACCTATAAAACAAAGAACTAAATTTTCTACACAAAGCTGAGAGCTGTACTAAGTATTTATTTGAATTTATTAATTTTAGACCTTTAAAACAGGCCATGGAAAGCATTTTCAAACTACTTACAGCCAGGCTGGCATCAAGATCATCGCCTACAGTACCTCTTATTAAAAACTGGGACAACAATCTTTGGAATGAAGTTCTGAAAATAGTACAAATGTATGGACTAAAGCAGCTTATTCTTTCCCCAATTTTTATAAGCATGTGTAATGCAGGAGCAAGATACAGGGAATTCAATAATGAAAGCATCTTATGAACAACACTATCCAAAGAATAAACTGTTCTATGTTAAGAACATTGGATTTGATTTTAATCTCACAAAATGAAATGAAAAATGAAAAAAGGAAAAAATTAAAACACTCTGAATTACATACATTTAAATCAAATAATAACACAGGCAACTGATTACTCTCTGCATCTATTTTTACTTATTTTCACCACCTGGAAGAGAAGCAGTGAAGAATCACAACTTACCAGTTAAATGGCACATTTACTCAACAGATTTCAAACACAAAATATTTGGCCAAATCTATTAGTGTATTAAAAAATAAAATAAGGCAGGAACCAGCTAATGAAAAGATCCTCTCCAAGGCCTGGAAAGGGTACCCTGCTTTCCCAGGCACTTACAATGTTCACACCAGGTAGAAAGCACTGATAGGAATCAGGAGTCTCATATATCATAGCTCATTTCTGCAAAAAAAACCCAACAACAAACCAAAAACAAACCACAAATCCTCTCCAATTATATACTCCTAGAAGAATGGTGGATAGCTGTTTTCTTGTAAGTTTTGGAATCATGTGATTGCAAAATGCTGAGTCCTATCGAGTCAGCTGCAGAACTTCCATGGTTTCAGCTGGCCCTGTAGTCCAAACAGGGAATTTTCAAAAGCTCACAATGATTCGCTTCCAAAATTACCCACCAAATTATTTCTTTTTACAATGAATTTGATTCTTGGATGTGAACTGTCCAGTTTAGAGTTTGTTTTTCATAATGTGCATATGTACCAACAATGAGGCAGAGAGCCAAATGAAAAAAAAAAAGCAAAAAACTAAAAACTATTAGGCAGGTAAGTTTAGTTTGGCCCTATCCCACAAACAATTAAGATATTTTTTTCTTAAAAACAAAGAAACCCAAAACTCGTTTCTTTAAAATCCACTAAAAGAACAGGTATAAACATAGGCAGCAGAAGAAAGCAGGGATGGGGGTTTATCTCACAACAGAACATGAAAGCCCATGGTTCATTGATTTCCCAAACCTACTTGTAAATGGACACGCCTGTGTATTTGGGGGTTTCTTCATTTTGATGATTTTCTCTCCTTTCAGTATATGCATGATACAGAAACAATAAATCTTAAATTTTAAGCACAGTTGAGCAGACTGCAAAAACGCTACCAAAAAAACCCCACCAACACTTTGTTTTCAAACACTACATTATTTGCCACAGAATTTTACAAAAGTATTTAAACAATCAAGCAGCACAGACAGAAACACGTCAAGGATTTGAGACAACAAGGATCCCCACATACATTAAAGCACACATAACCCAAGAGGCATTTAGGAAACAACTACTAAACCTAGAAGAATTGGTGCTTCCAACACAGCTGCAGTGATGGCTCAGGAGGGAAAAACACTCCCTTCAACTCGTTTCCAAGCAGGAACACGAGCAGCAGCTGGTGGTTTACAACCAGCCTTGATTTAGTATCAGAAACTTATGATTAAAAACATGGAAAGATCAAACCTTGGTCGCCATACAAGCGTGGGCACACACACACACACACACACAGAGAAAAGAGAGAATCACTATACCTAAAATACTAAATTATGCTTACCTACCAAAAAAAAAATCATACTAGAGTTTAAGGAAGGCAAGGCTACGTGTGTACCAGAAACAGTGAACTACAAACTAAGTTAAAAAAAACCACACCAAAAACCAAAAAATCACCAGATTTTTAGTGCACATAGCATCAGTATGATGACACATCTGTCACAGCAATGCAGCACAGTGACCATTCCACAGGCAGATGCCAAGGGGACGGTGCCAGGCTCTTTTCACTGCTGCCCAGTGACAGGACAAGAAGCGATGGACAAACTAAACACAAGAAGTTCCACCTCAGCATGAGGAAGAACTTCTGCACACTGAGAGCCCTGGAAGAGCTGCCCAGGGAGGGCCTGGAGTGTCCCTCTCTGGGGCCATTCCAAACCCACCTGGACACGCTCCTGTGTCACCCGCTCCAGGTGACCTGCCTTGGCACGGGGGTGGACTGGACCATCTCCAGAGACCTTTTCCAACCCCTTTCCGTGATTCTGTGTCTCTGTGTGGGCGCTCCAGGTACCTCCACTGAACTCCACGGAGCGGGAGCAGCGAGCGAGGAGCGCCCAGCGGGAATTTGCCATAAACGCGAGCGGCCCCGGAGCGGCCCCGGGCACAGGACCAGCCCCGAGCACCCTCACGGAAAGACGGCAGCGCTCCACGGGCACCAACCCCACAACAACACCCGCCCGTGCCTCATCACCGAGGCGGGCGGGCGGACAGACAGACAGACAGACACAAACAGGGAGACACACCCCACACACGGCACCCGCCATCGCCCCCCACGCACGGAGCAACGCGCCAGAGGGGAGAGGGGCGCCCAGCGCCCGCTCCTCGGGCGGACCCGCTCCCACCTTCCGCCGCCTGCCGCTCCTCCTCGGCGCCCTCGGCGCTTCCCGCTCCTG
>WBNO01024440.1:0-12877 GCA_013400575.1 Peucedramus taeniatus
TCCCAATTCTCCCATATATAGAACAGAATGGAATAATCAGCCTGTTGAAAGGGACCTACAGTGATCATCTAATCCAACTGCCTGACCAATTCTAGACTGACCAAAATGCAAGCATGCTATCAAGGTCATTGTCCTAAAGTTTCTTGAACACTGACAGGCTTGGGGCACCTCCCTTGTGGAAGAATGGAGAGATTCCAGTCAGTGGGGATGCCCCCAGCCCCTCAAGATTTCTGGTAGATGATCAAGAGAGGTCCTGCCATATAATCTGCTAGTTCTTGCACTACTCTGGAGTGAACTCCATTAGGCCCAATAGACCTGTAAATATTCTCTGATTGAGCTGATGATCCCTGACAATTTCAGTGTCACTGTTCCCATGGTCCTCTGGCTCAGGGGCAACCCAAACCCTATGGGTATTAAAAATTTAGCCAAAGGCTGTATCTAATGCTTCCACTTTTTCTTCATCCCTTAAAGCCAGATGCCTGTCTTCAAGAAGTATTGGTTCAGTGTTTTCTTACTATTAGCATACTTTAAAAAGCCTTTCTTATTATCTGATACAACACTCTCAAGCTTCAATTCTAACTAAACTTCAGCCTTCTGCACCTTCTCCCTGAATAAGCAAACTACAGGTCTGTACCGTTTCTGTGAAGCCTGACCTTGTTTCTGGAGATGGCTGTCTCTTCTCCTCTTGTGCTATGGGAGGAGCACCCTGTTCAGCCGATCTGGCAGTGTCTCCTACTTGCTTGACTTTTACAGTGGAATTGCCTACTCTTGTGCTTCTGAAAGGTGGTTCTGAAAAGCTGACTAGCCCTCAAAGACTCCTAAGACCTCAAAAGGAGATTCCCAGGGTACTCTGCTAAACAGCTCTCTGCATAGCCTGTAGCTTGTTCTCCTGATGTCCAGGGTAGAAACTCTGTTGTCCTTTTTTTCTCACTGAAAGTTCAGAACTCAACAAGTTCATGATCACTGTAACCTGGGTAGGCATCCACCTACCATCATATCCCTCATGAATCCTTCTCTATTTACAAGCAGCAATTCTAGGAGGGTATCTTGCCTAGTTTGCTTACAAAGTACATGCGACAAAAAGTTATCTCCTACAAACTTCAAGAATTTACAACACTTGTTTGTCACAGCAGGGTGATGTTCCCAGTTGATGTCTTGGAATTTGAAATCACCTCTAGGGACAAAGGCTACAGATCAGAAATTTCTCTTAATTGCCTATAGTATTACTTAGGCTCCGAGATTTAACCATCTTCATGGCTATTCACTAGACTTGTGGCAGTATGTACAGATGTCTCTTGTACTGGGGAGCCCAGAATCAGACTCAATGCTCCAAACTTGCCTCAGCAGTGCTAATTAGAGAGGAAGGATTACCTTGATCTGGTAATGTTCCCCGAATGCAGCTCAGGGTACTGTTAGCCTTCTTTTCTGCAGGGGCACACTGCTGTTATGTGTTCTACTTGTCCTTCCTTACACCTAGGTCCTACCTGTAAAGCTGGGTTTTGTCAGGTCAGAATACACCATGTGCTCGTGAATGGGTTTCTTCCTCTGTAGGTTTGGGGTTTTGCATTTTCATTTCTTGAACTGCATGAGGTTCCTGTCACCTCCCTTCTCCAGTCTATTCACATCCTTCTGCAAAGTAGCAAAATATCCTCATTTATCAACCACTCTTCCTAATTCAATATAATCTTAAAACTTGCTAAAGTTGCACTCTTTCCCATCATTAATGGAACTTGTCATGAAGAAGTTCAATTGTATTGATCTCCGAACACTCTCTTGGGACCACCAAGCACTCCTTCCAACTGGTCTTCAGTGCCACTGATGACAATCTTTTGAGTTCAGCAGTTCAGTCACTTTTCAGTCTACTTCTCTGTCTACTTACCTACCCCATAATTAATCAGCTGTCTATGATGTCATGGGAGATAGTGTTAAAGCCTTACTAAATTTGTTGCAAGCAACATCCATTACATCCCACTCTCCCTGCTTCCTTATCCACCAAGCCAGTCCCATGACCTTGCAGAGGTTATTGGAGTTCATCTTACAATGATATTGGCTTACTCCTTCAGCACCAATGAGTACCTTCCATCAAGGCTTCATCTGTTCAGCTTGTGTAAGCATTTCTAAACTTGATCCTTGCACATCAAGATGCCTTCCCTGTCCTCGCATATTTGTTTGTAATACTGGAATTTCAGAGAAATTGCAATGCTTTGCCTTTTCACTGATATCCAGATCTAATGTCCATTAAGCTGATGAGATTCCCGCTGTTTGGATCAAGCAGTGTTCATCAGAATGCTCTGAAATTTCAGGAATTTATTTCAGTGAAGAAAATAATGGATGCATTTACACTTATTCCCCACCCTCTTCTGCAGAAAACTCTCCAGAGCAATGATTTTTAGGTCTGCCGGATTTAATTTTGGTTAGATTTTTTGGGCAAGTGTGGCAGTGGTGAGTTGATGCTTGAATTGGAGACTGAAGGAGTTTAAATAAGGCTAAACTAAGGCAGTAAAAAACCAGAATTTTGAGGAAAAAAAATTAAATGGGGGGATATGTGAAAACTAAGTACTACCAGTTACAAAGGTGGAGAAAATGCTCAATGAATATGGTGGAGAAGAAATTAAATTCACTGCTATTTAACTCAGGCTGGACTGGAAGGTCATCTACATCTTACAAGATTCTTTTGTTTGTTTTTTCTTTGCCATTACTGTTCAGTTGGGGAGCAAAGAGTAGACTTAAATGTATGTGCTGGGAAGTCCAATAAAGCTCTTTCTGCAGAATTAGCAGTGTAATTCTGTTAAATCTGCAGTTTACTGTGAAAGGTGGCACTTCTGCATGCTAAACTGTAAATCCAGATTAGAAGGTGTTCATGAATAGTGAACAAATCCTGCTAGAGTAATCCTACCCTGTTTTACTTTTATGGAATCGAGTGGGTAAATTAATCTTAAAATCTTACATAACTTTGCTTCTGTGAGCGAAAGGCAGCTTGAACAATGGTAAAACATTGCAATTGCTTTTTGGGTTTTTTAGTGTGTTATATTGGTACTGGTATTAGTGTGTTACATTATACCTTTATTCATCTACTATGATCTTGAGTTTTCTGCTGTCAGTGTTTATTTGGTTCTGTGGGTGGATCTCTACTGGGTTTGAGTGCTTTTGTGTTTTATCCATCAGGATATTATTATGGTTGTGTTTTGGTGCTTTGGTTTAGGTTTTTTGGTCACAGTAATAATAATACTACTAATATACTTCCTACTAATGATTTTATTAGTAAATTGCACTTACCAACTGTTCTATTTGATTATGAATATCTATCTACATTTGTTAAATCTGCTATATTTTTTCTGGGTATGGCAAATCTGTTTGAGCTGCTATTAAATTATTGAAAAACCTGAATGTAATGCAGTAGCAATAACAAGCTCTGTGATGATCTAGCAAGTGACAGGCTATCTGTCCACATTTCCTGTGTATAGTTAGTTTCTTCCCTCCTTTTTACTTTATTCTTTGGTCTAATTTTCTATGTCAGAAATAGTTTACACTCCTGGCTGTAGCATGGAAATGGAAGAATTGTATATAGACTTCTGACGCTGCTGTAATCTTTCTGGTGTGTCCTTAAAGCTACTTTTTGACTTGAATTTTTTTTCCAAAAAAATGATGATACCTTAATTCTAGATGTTTGTTTAGCATATGATAACTAGTGTGTCTCTTGTTCAACTTTTTCTCTTAACTCAGAGAAAAAGAGTCTCAGGGGCAGCCTTATTGCTTTCTATAATTATGAGAAAGGAGGTTGTAGTCTTGTGGAGGTTCAGTCTCATCTACCAGGTAACAGGTGACAGGAAATGGCCTCGAGTTGCACCTGGGGACGTTTAGACAGAATATTAGGAAAAAATTCTTCACTGGAAGGATTTTCGGGCATTGGGAAAGAATGCATAGGAAGATGATGGAATCACCATCTCTGGAATTTTTCAAAAGGCATCCATGATGTGGCACTTGGGGATATGATTTAGTGATGAACACTGTGATCCTGGAGTTAGTGGTTAGACCTGATGATCTTAGAGACATTTTTCAACCTTAATGATCCTATGATTCTACTATAGACATGTTATTCTTAAAAAAATGGCCCACACTCAAATCTTGGTGGGACAAAATTAATTTGGGAAATGGGGTAATTAGTGGTCTATTCTTCAGGCAGATTTATGTAGAGATACACTTCTCTTTGCCTCCTTCAGGAGGCTGGTGATGTGAGGCTGACTAAGTGTCATCCAGCTAAAGGCTTCTGTGCTATAATGTGTTAGTCACAGAGCTTCACATGAGGCACTGAGTGTCCACTGGCACCTCCAGACAAAGACAAGGATTTTTTTCTTCTCTACTAGGTGCTAAACTTCTCTTCATCTCTCACCTGAGCTAGCTGGTACTGTTTTCCTTCTCCCCTGCTGTTTTTCAAAGTTCTTCCCAACCTCTGTTTAATAGTTTATTTTTAACCAGTTCAAGAGTGTTGTTCAGGCTCCACACACAGCTTTCTACCTAAAATTATCATCTTTGAGACAACTGAAGGTAAGAGCACTTTGATTTACAATTGACAGGAAGTGTGTATTTGTAGGTATGCTGATGAATAGCTCTTTGGAGAGAGTATAAAATTATTAAGTTTCAAACAGAGTGCTGCCTTTGCTAATATAAGTACAAATACACAGCTTCAGAAAGTATGCTTTTGTATTGTTTCCTTAATTAAAAGTGGAAAAAAAATCCCTTGGGAAGAGAGAAACGTTGGTAGATCCAGCTAAGAGAGTTTCTTTACTTAGAGCACATCTAAATTATTCCCAGGTACCAAGAAGATGTCTGAATTTTACTTCACTTCATATACATGACTTTATAATAATTGCAGTAGCTGGGAGTATGAAAAATGCAGCATGTATTGTA
Source organism: Peucedramus taeniatus (assembly GCA_013400575.1). NCBI lineage: Eukaryota > Metazoa > Chordata > Aves > Passeriformes > Fringillidae > Peucedramus > Peucedramus taeniatus. The sequence continues at coordinate 4,909 of WBNO01024440.1, forward strand.
AAGCAGCAGACGTAAAAACAATAAAATCTCCTTAAGATTAAAATATGCCATTCTCATGGGCTACATGAAATACTGTATTCAGCTGTGGTATTTTTCCATCTCAAAATTTGTGGGAGGAAACAAATTAATAATAATTATTAAAAAAATCTTGATGCTAGAGATAAACTGAATGTAGGGATATATGGGGCAAGGCATGCAGCCATGAGAAGAGAAAGATGAAATCTCTTCCTCAATCATTTGATTTAAGTGAGCACTACCTCACTTTGCTGGTGCCAATCTGGGATGCTGCCACCCCCCTAGTTAGGTTTGCTCTATTCCTTTTTTCCTGGTAATCTGCAATGATCTTGGGGCCTAAGGGCAGTCTCAAATTTCTGTCCCTTTGTTTTGTGCCTCTGTGAGGCAGTCTTTTTTATATGGCTGACAGTGGAAATAAGCAGTAGTTTAAGTGTCATGTCTTTGCTGTGCTTCTGGTTTTCTTTTTCTGCAAAGTATTTCTTATTTGTAACAGAGTTGCATAAAGTGCTCTGAACCATGAACAATTAAAAACACATTGTATTTGAGCCACAATTTCTGACTGTGAAATTGTCCATGACAGGTTGCAATGGGCATACTTCTTGTGCTGCAGTAACTACGTCTACTTTCCTCTTTTTTTTCCCACAGTAACTGGAATGAGATTATCTGAAAGTCAGATGCTGCTGTGCAGTGCTTCACTTTACTCTCATAATCCACATCATCCTCTCATAAGATAGCTTCAAAATTAGTGAGAACCCTTGACTGCAAGTCTCATTAACCCACTCTCTGCCTCTGGTGCTTATTAAGCTTTCTCCTCTAGTTTGTTTGACTCTTGAGATACAGAAGTGAGGAGTGGAAGATGATGTAAAAATGCTGTAGTGAACTTTTTTAAAATGTCCTGACTGGGGAAAAATAACAGATGTCTCATCTCATTGCATCTTTCAAAACAGAGGAGCTGTCAGTGCCTTGATTTATTTTAAAAAGGAGGAAATTACCTGAGCTACAAGAATGTGCTGCTGACACAAGCTACACTCAGACTAGACTACCATGGGATGAATTAATGAAAATAATGCTGTTGGGCAATTTACAGTACAGCCCTGATCTGAAAAATAAAATTAGATAAAGAAGAACTGGTGCAGGAGGAAACAGGAATAAAAGCAACTTAGTGGCTGGAGAAGAACCTCCAACATCCATGTCCTGTGCTGGGAGAGGGAGGTGTGGGTGATGGAACAGAACAAAAGAAAAACTCATGATCCCTGGGAAAGCAGGATATCAATATTCTCCATGCTTGATGTGTTATCAGTATCTGCCATACTTGTATTCTTACTTTTGTCAGCTTTACCAAGATACTGTGTGGTGATGATGGATCATTCACAGTCTCATACAATCTGTCTGGCTCTACTAAACAATTAGTTGGGATATTAAGTGATAATACAAACATTTGAGTCCAGGAATTTGAAATGCTGCAGAGTATTTAATCAGTTTTCATTGGTTACCAAAGGCATTATCCATTGTCTGCTGTATGTCTTTCATCATTTAACAAGTGTTTTCTGTGTTAGCCAGATCTTATTTACATATTATATGAAAGAAAATGAAAGTTTATTTCTGTCAAATCTGAGGGGGACAAATATTTTAACTCTGAGGATAAAAAACAAAATCCCTGTAGGAACAGAGTTAAAAAGTAAAGTGTCCCCTGATTTTATGATGCCATCCTTTCTGTTTCATATTGATGGTTTTCCCCACGCTTCTCATTGAAATGTGTGGTTTCCTGTATTATTGAAATCACTGTTGGAACCTATGCTGTGTTTGGGTCTATGTCTTCTCTGGCCTGTGAGGAGACAGACTGGTTCTGTGTGAAGTGTTTTTGTTTCTGGATGAGGTGCAGATATATCACCCACACAGTCATGTAAGAAGTCTTAAATATGTGTTTTCTTACCTGTGAAAATGGGTGCAACTCTTAGCAAGAACATTTTGGAGGTAAATGTCTACCACATAGCAGACTAATAAGAGGAGTGAAATGCTGACCCCTGAGTGTTATGACAGTTCTTTCAAAAATATAATTTCAGTTTTGTAGCTTGTAGTTCCACAAGTTCCCCTTGATCAGCCTCCATCTTTTTTGGATTATGTCCTTTTTCATTTATTTATAAGCATTTCTTTATGCTCATCACCATTAATTAGACAGCAACTAATTGTAGCCAAGAATCAATTAATCTAGCAGCAATTTATCCTGACTAAAGCAGAAAAAAAATTAGGAGTGGAAGTTGTATTTTTAAGCACCAGATGATTTAGTTTCAGAGGTCTTGATCAAATTAAATGAAGGATCAAATTAAGTGCCAACTGGTGACTAAATTATGCTGCAGACACTGTACTCGAAACAACTAGTTTTCTCATGCAAATGCTTATGAGGTGAAAATGGGTAGTTATTTAGAGCTGTAGCAGCTGTGTCCCATATTTTTGACTCTCTTTCATTCATCTGTCCTTTAGTCACTTCAGAGGAAATACTGCTTCTCCAAGAGACACATTCAAACTGCCCTGATGCAGCAGTTTGGTCTCTTTCCAAGAAATGCCATACAAGTAATGCAGTCACTGATTCCTAACTGAGGCAGTAGCTAAGAAAAGCAAGCACATCAGAACTGCTGGTATATGAGCTATACAACTGGCAGGAATAGAAAACATAGACAGCTCAGCAGAAGCATTGTATAACTTTTCCTATCAAATACAGCAAGAATCTCTTGTTCACAGTCTTAATATATGTAGTTTTAAAGCAATGCAAATTTTGTCAAATAGCTCGACATTCTCCATTACAAAGTGTAATTGATTTGAGAGCAGCATGGAGTTCTGTGCCTTTGCTGGGAGAGGGAATAAGCAGAAGAAAATGAAGTACAATCTTGTAACGGGAGATATTACAACCAAAACTGCAAATGGAGAATAAAATGTTTAATTGAGAAGTACATTAATGTTCACATTGCTCTTTTTCTGCTCTAGTTGTGCATGAGGCACCTCAGGCCAAATGCCATCCATGGTGTGCCTGCCTCTCCTTTATGCAGTCATGCGGGGTCAGGCAGAGTCAGTAATTAACAGTTGGTAGAATGAAGTCTAATCAGTAAGTCCTGGCAGACATTTTGCATCAATCACTTTAGACAATTCTTTGCTCTCTAAAACCCTACTGAAGAAAAGAACTCAGTGCTTCTCTCTGAGTCCAGTGGCAGATTTCTTTGCATAGATGCAAGGAGTGTGGAAGCTTCCTTCTAGTCTCCCATGCCTTCTCATTTTTGTGTGCAAGCAGCAAATCCTGTGAATCAACTGAGTCAGTGTTTTCAGTCTCCAAAGGTGTCTTTTGTGTTCTACTCTGCTGATTACTTACAGAGGAGTATCCTTCTTGTGAATCGGCTGAGATGGAAATTCCATTGCGTGTTGGTGTGGCCCTTGCTGTTAGAAAGGCAAAGATGATTTATTTTTAGAGAAGAGAACATGACATACCCATAAAGAAACTTTGAATAAATCAATCTTGGTGTGAGGGCTAAACATAATGTACTAGAGTGAGATTGACCCAGAAGTTTGCCTACAAGATGGGAATCCTATGGCCATTGACTTTCTCTCCTAATCCTGTGCGATCTGAGATTTGGGTCAAGCATTATTTGGGGTTCATAATCTATACAGAGAGTTCATCCAGTGATCAAGAAGTTCTCTTCCCCTTCACCCACTCTTTCTTGACTGTCTCAGGCTGTAGACAGTGCTATTATAACAAGCAGCCAGCACTCATGAGATTGTGTCTCATGAGCAGCTGTTCCTTTCTGACATACGTGTGCTGTTTGGACCCTACATGTGGTGTTTCATGAACACTCAGGAGAGAATGGCAATTAGGGTAAATAGAGAGCAAGGTTGGATCACTGTGGATTTGTAGCTGATGATGTGTTGATTTAGGGAAAATAATGTTGAATTGATTGCAAGAGGTGACAGTAAAAGCAGGATAGCAAAGTTAGCAAAACTAATTGGGTAATGGAAGTTAGGAAATGGGTTAGGAAATGGGTTAGGAATACCTAATGGGTACTGGGTAATGGGTTAGGAAAGAAAACAGTGAGAAGAGAGAGGTGTGATAATCTTTCAGGTACAGAGTAACTTGATAATGTTCCTCTTAGTTTACTGTGATAGTTAATCATAATTTAGGATATTCTTGGCTTATTTGTGATGAACCTTACAGTAATTGGTCAGGAAAATTGTAAAATATAAAAGGGGTAAAATAAAAAAAATATGGCAATTCTATTATTGTTACGCCCTTCTGGATTTTTGATTCTAGTTTTTAGGAGAATATGTATGGTAGTCAGTAGACTTATTTAATGGACACATTTTTATTTACTGAGTTGTTCCAAAGCTTTTCTTAGAGCTGTGATGTAAGTTATAGCATGCAGTGCTGAGATCTACAGTGTGTTACAGAAATTTATTCTCTTAAGTGATAGAAAAAGGAGGACAATGCCTTTCACATGTGGAGAGCTGCTGCTTTGTAGTAGCTTTCACTGACCTGTAGTACAGCTGTGAAAACATTTTGGTCATTTTCCTAGGAAGAGAGATCAAATACTTGTGGATTTTCATGTCCATCACTAAAATGGGATTGCAACCATGAAGAGACAGTCAAATTTTCACTTTTGTGCTATGTCACCGTGTTGCTGACTTAATGAACATTGTCACTCTCTCTAGGCACCTGGGATAGCCAGAGGGTTAAATCCTAGCAAAGATATTTTTTTCCCTAATTTCTTAAATTTTTGGCATTGCTTCTGAAATGCTGGCAATAGACAACCTATGGTTTTTCAAATTGCCCACTCTCAGCAGACATCCTGATTTAAGGTGGCCAGCTGCTCATCATTACTCAGGGTTCTCATTAAAGCCCAAATCTGCTGGACTCATCATTACACTCAAGTTATGGAATAATGTTATTAGTAATGCAAATTGGAGTTGAATCCAAATGCTTAAACTTTTGTTCAGGGTCTTGAATTTTAATCAGGTTTCTCCTCAGCTGAAATATCATTTTCATAATGTTGAGGTTTGTGCAAAGTGACCTATTATTTATTGTGATTTTAATGAAGATTGGCATCAAATTAACTCTTAGTTAACTGTCAGTTGTTTTAATAGTTATTCATTTGCAGTGACTTGAGACATAATAGTGAAATGATTGCATATGGTGCTGCTTATACTACTGATTATAGATTTTTTAATAGCAAGAAGTCAGCAAAATCTTAGCCTATGGGTTAATACCCCTATATTAGCACAGACATTATGGAAGGGCTATTGGTATGTCTGTGATGTTATTGTTAAAGCTAAGGGTTGTGATTATTTGTCATGTAATTAGTAAAAGTACAAACTGTCTAGCTAAGATTGCAGTAGTGGGACAAGGCAGTCAGCAACTTGGTGCTCTGGGGACATCAGGGTATTTTGATTAATGCTGAACTGCACAGAGAGCAGTGGGTATGAATTAGTCTCAATTCACTGTTTTACCACAGCAATATCTGGATGGTACTAATGTATAAGGATGGTAGAGTTTGGCCAGAATCTGCTACTTTTTCAGGATTTTGTGAAGTACAGCAAAACTTTTTATTAGAAAAGTATTTAATTGACGTTTTGCATTAAAGCCAAAAACCCAAACAAACTAAAACTATAAAACGTTTTTTTGTGTTCCAAACCCACACACTAGAAGTATAACACGTGCAGAAGTGGAAGGGCCGCAATGGGATCCAAGGTGCAATTTGGCTAGGTTTGTTTGGTGTGGTGGTTTTGGTTTGTTTTTTAATGTTCACATTGCATAAACTGTCAGCAGGAAACAAATGGCATTAGAAGTAGTGTAACATTTTATCTTTTTTGTTTTTTCTGCTGTTTAAACTAACTCTTCATTTATCTTCCCTGTTCCTAAATGCATTCCTTATTCTAGTCTGAACATAGCCAGACAAAGCTTTAAGGAGCTGTGAATTTCATTTTTTTTCAACTAAATTGAAATGCCTTCTGTCAAATTTTTATTCTGTGTGTATGTTGATATACAGTTAAAAAAACTTCCATATTCTCTCTGACAATTGAATACCCTAAGCTTTTTTGACTGTTCATTATACAACGTTTTCCAAGTCTTCAGTAATTCTTTAGGCTATTTTTTTTTATCGAGTAATATATTGCCACATTCTTTTTTTGGTAAATGCACATCAGATCTGAATTCTTATATAATGCCTATTTCATGGGCGCATAGGGCTTGGGGCTTTCCCCTGTACTTCAGAATTGATCCCGTAAAGCATCTCCTTTCACAGCAAGTTTCATGAAAACATTTCTTGGGATGCTTAGATGTCTAGAACTCTGCAGCAAAGGACTTTGGATGATAAACCTGGAAATAGAGGTTGTGTAGTTGTGTCTAATACCTGGCCCAGAAGTCTGTGTTTTTCGAAGATTAATGATTTTATGCTTGAGGAGAGGGGAATGTTTAAAAACTATTTAGGATGATTCAAATGTGTTGCTGTCCACTCTCTGTTTATCTGCAAATTTATTGCCTAGAATCTGTGATGCCTCTCCCCTCCCCTGAGCAGTGGATTTAATATCTAGGAAGTATGTTAGGTCTCATGACACATCTCCAGAAATGCTGATGTTCAACTGTGGCTCCACACATAAAACAATTTAAGGTCTGTTACTTAGGGAGGTTTGAATTTGTGTAATGCATGACACACAGATCTTACATAATTATAATTCATTAATTAGGATCAAATCTAATCCTTTACAGAAATCTATTACGTTAACAAGTTTACCACCTATCAGCAAAAGCTCATTTGAAAACAAGATTTAGAATTCATAAGCCCATGTTAATTGTCTTTGATTGCATTGCATTCCTTTTAATACCTAACAGTAACATAAATTAGTCATTTCATTATGTTATTTGGTTTGGTGCCAGGTCTACTGATTGCTGATGTTAAACTAGTCAGCCCATTTGCCTCTGTGAAGTATTGTTCCATCACTGCTTTATTTTCTTCTACTGGTAAACTTTTTAGGCCTCCAGAAGCTACTGAAAATCTACTCCTGTGGTTCAGGTTACTTCTCAGCCAGCTCTGTTTTGTATGACTGCATACATTTTGTGGCTTCTCTTTTTTGCTTTCCTGAGAAGTTTATATTTGAAATGTTAAGCTAGCATTTACATTTCAACAATAACTGAAGATGATGCAGAAGTATTTTGTTATCTTTAAGGGATGCAAATACTTTTCACTATTCCTTCACAATATTCAGGAGAAAAGTGTTTAATACTTATGCCCTTTTTTATATTATCATACATAACTTGTAATCCATAGGCACTATTACTGAGATCATTTGTGTACTTGCTGTGCTTAAAAAAAAACTTTGAGTGCTAGTCAGAGAGGTACTTTTATGTCTATTATTTGCTTCATAAAATTTCTGTTCTTTCCAGCTTTCAATTCATATTCAATGTTATAATGCTGTCATCTTCTTTGTGTGGGTGTGTGTGTATTGACAGATTTTTCTTGTCTCTCTAAAAGTGACTTCTAAGTCCAAGTGATTTTCATTCAGAACAGATTGATTGTGACTTTTGGAGACATCTCCTAGTAGTTTTAAATTTTCTTTCGCTATCTTAACTATGATTTGCATTTTTTTGCTTCTTTAGGGTAAATAGACTGACGTTTTTAGGCTTGACAAAAGGACATGTTTACAAATGTTTCATTTAGGTTACCAAGTTTCACTTTTACACCTGTATGCAACAAAATAGTGACATCTGACTTTAAGAAAAGGTTAATTCTCTTGTTTTGGGAATTTTTCATCTGCCCAGGTGATGGCTGATGTAGAATGACCATTATGTTGATTGTGGAATATTTGTGAGTCAGATTTTTTTTCAAGTAAAACAAGTAAAAATTGCAGAATGTTTTAGTTCTAATATTGTAAGACCTCTAATATTTGAGGTTTAGTTTGTTTCTCTCTGCAACAGACA
>WBNO01024440.1:12958-48391 GCA_013400575.1 Peucedramus taeniatus
TTATCTGTAAATGTTTGGGAGCTCTTTCTCCAGAGGTGAGATGGACTTGGAGAGGAGCAGTTCTCCCCACTTTCCTTTACCAGCTGATTCCTGTTGGCTGCCTTTATATTACATTTTAAAAACATTCCACTTTTAATTTGCTGATTTTTAATGCTATTTGGGTTGATGTATGTGAGCCTTTTTTGTTTCTGTAAATGGATCCTCACTGGTAGTATAGCCATAATTTCCTCATTTTCAGGCCATATCATTGGTACAGTGTCCCACTGTGGGCAATTTCTGAAATATCTTATGGCACTTATTTTTCTTTCAAGAAGTTCCCTTAAGACCATATCTGTATTTCTTGAGTAGACATGGGCTCAGAGAGGAAAGAAATTTAATCCCGAGGGCAAAAAGCCCCACTGATGTAGTGGAGAGAGTGGATTTATGAGCTATCAGTATGCTCTTGTCCTTGCAAGTTTTCTGTGTGTAAATAAGAAGAAGAAATTCAGGAGACTATATTTGTTCAAGTAGATGCTGATTCAGACAAGAACTTAAGTGTGTATCTCATCCTCAGAATGCAAGAAGGCTCATCTCTATTCAGCAAAGCTTTTATGTCACCACTTAGAGATAGGCACATGCTCAAGTGCTTCCCCAAAATAGAACATAATTATTTTCAGTGCTTTGACTTAAAACACTTTGCTTAGGCTGGCACTTGCCATGTCTTCAGTAATCTATTCCCCATTACTAAGTTAACCCCTCTGTCATTTCCAGTGAAGGGTTTAAGGCTGAGTTTAACCATGCACATACCTGTCTGTGCCTCTGTGTTTGCAGTAGTGAACTTCAATGACAGATGGAGAGCTCAGGTGGGGAACTGCAAGCTATGGTTAGCAAAAGCCCCTGCTTGCCTTCCTTTTACCTGTTTAATAAAATCCAATATCAGACCTGATGGATTTTTTAAAATCAGTGCTAGGAAATAGCTTTTTTACATATTAAAGGTGCTGCCTTTGGAAATTTTTTTTGTCTGTTGTTTGGTTTATTTTTCCTTTTGTTCATTTCACTTTTCATTCTGTTTGGGTTTTATTGTTTTGTTTGGGTTTTTGTTTGTTTGCTTCTTTTTTTTTTTTTTTTTCTAATTGGGTTTGATATAATATTTATGTTGTTGTCCTCAGCTGGATTATTCTGGAAGAAAGGAACTGTACTAACACAGTAGGGAGTCTTTGCTTAATTGCTGAGGCTTGTATGCAACAGGGCAGTGCTTCTGTTCATTCCCATGGCAGATTAAATTTAAAAAGTGGTATTTTTCAAAGCCAGCTAAGGTGATCTGAGTAGCTTTTCCATCAAAAGTGTCCAAAATAATCAGATTCTAGAAAGAGTCCTTTTTTTTTTTGTTTGTTTGTTTGTTTGGTTTTGTTGGGATTTTATTTGTTTGCTTGTTTTTTGTGGTTTTTTTTGTGTTTTTGTTTGTTTGGTTGGTTGGTTTATTGTGGTGGAGGTTTTTTTTTTTTTCTGTTTGTTTGTTTGATTTTGGTTTTTGTTTTTTTTTGAGGCATCAGTCTGTCAAAAGTTATGTCAACATCAAAAAATTTCAGGGCTGCAATAGGGGTAGAGTCTCTGTGGACAAGGTTCTGCTCCTGAAAAGAAAAATCTACATGCAACAACTTCTTTTAATGTAGAAACAGAGAAAGAGTGTGCAAGAGAGTTTTGCTCCTAGAAGAGTTTTTTTAAAAGAATATAAATCTCTTATGAAATGTTGTCCACTAAGACAATGACAGTGCTGCAGTTCATATATTATATTACAGAGTTAATGTGTCCTCTCCTCTGAATGTTATCTGGGCAGTTGGGGATTCATTGAGTTATTTTTTTTCAGCATGTAATCCTTAGTGAGTGCATAGCTCCTATTATTTTTAGGATGAGTTCATGTGCTTAGTTCCTTGTGTTTTGTGTGTTTTTCTGCTCCTTACATTTTTAAACGGATAGATTGACTCATTCTTTATACACGTATGCTGCTCTGTGCCCCTGTGAAGACTGTGTATCTCTATGGCTCCTCACAGACCGCACAAAGCACTCCTAGTACTGTCATGACTGAGTGGTAACACACTTGTAACCTTTAACTTGTAAGGCTCACCTAAAGGCAAGTCCATCAACTCCTGTTTGATGTGAGCCAGTGTATGTCTGTATCATCTTAAGTGACTCCACAAAAATATTAGTATTTTGTTGAATTCCTGCCAATATTTGCACATTCTTGCAATATATGGGCTTGTCTTTACTAACACCATCCAAATTTGAGGAACTTGGCCAGGGGGCTGGCATGGAAGAAAGAAGATGACAGTAGTAAAGCCATGAAATAGTGTTGAGGATCTGGGATAAATTGAGTCTTACCTTCTCTCAGACACAGACCTGGGGAATACATTCTTTCCTTTAATGTGAGACAGCTTGGGTGAGTGGGGGAACCTTTTGATTCTGGAGATTTTTACACCCAGGTTCTGAAAGCTTTCACTGTTTCTCTATTTTTGGTAGGCTTGTAGTTAGCAGATAAGTACATAGTCGCAGAAAGGAAAACCTGCTGAGGAGAGAATGAGAGGATGCTGACAGCTCTTTGCTGTTCCTTGAGCACTCTGCAAGGCCCAATGTGGTCTGAAGAGAGGTTTTTTGTGAAAATGTCGAGCCCCACTCCTGCTCCTTTTCTTTCTGGTGCTCAGCCTCTTGCCCACTTCTTCTGCCACACGTCAGAAGGCTGAGAATAGGCGTTGTGCTCATAGAAAATACTGCTGCTTCCCACTCTCTGCCTCTTGTAGCCCTCTGTTCCCAGAGGGAGCTTGCATGCGTAAATAAAACCATTGAAGCTTGGGCTGCAGATTACCTGCTTGTTTTTCATGTCCTGCTGAAATTCTGGAGCTCCTTCTTTTCATCTTTGCTCTCTTGGGATGGGATTGTTAAGTCTTGAAGATATGAGGCTGCTGCTGCTACTAGTTGTTGCTAAAACAAAAAGTGAGAAAATTGTTTCTGCCTTCCATATTTATCAGGCACCAGACCCTTAATAAGATAGAGCCAAACACATAGACTTTGTCTGCTTGAGTTCAAGAGATCCTTGAGTTTGAGTTTTTTCTGTGCATGGAGGGAAAACAAGGTCTACACAATAAGCTGTGCTTTTATCTCAGCTTGTCAGAAAGAGATAAGGTCATCCTGGCTGTTGTTAAAGGTCAAGCAAGGTAACATGGGTAAGCATAAAATGCTTAGTGTGATTTCAGTCTGGGACAAAGAAATGCAACAACTGAAACAGGTTTCCTTTGGTGAAGAATTAAATGCTGGAATACATATTCTATAAACTGACGTTTACAGAGTTGGCAGCACACATAGAGAAAAAGAAAGAAATTTCTTTTTTCTAGGTGACCCAAAGAGGATGCATGAGAGCTGGACTTGTCAGACAACAGCAGACTTATAAAAAAAATTTATGAAATTTGACAGCTATTGCTAAGAGTGGGGAATAGTGGGACATAAGTAGAATGACTTGGTACCAGGTGGAAAATTATATAGGGCCTTAGAAGGGCAGTTCTATGTGACTTGTGAACTGGTAGACTGACAGATACCAAAATCCCCAGCAAGGGGGACCATTACTGAGCAGAGGCTTTTTGAATGAAGCTGTGAAAGAGTATTCAGTCCAGATCTGCCTGTTCAGCACTTATATTGGTGGTCTAGAAAGCGAACACAAAACTGCTCCTGAATTGAAGACCAGTCAGAAATGCACACTGGGAGAGGGAGATGAAAGAGTTTGGTTTATCAAAAACTGTCTAGGGAACATATGCAGTGTAGTATATAAACACAGAGAGGAAAAAATGGGTTCTGAAATGTATTTAGGGTAGTGAGGAAAAAGGTAAAGATAGACCTAGTGGCTGAACAATAAAGGCCAACAAATATAAAGAGAGAAAATCAGTGTGCACACAAAAATTCTAGCAAGAGATTGACCATTGGAACAAATTACCATGAGTAAAAAGAGAATTCTGTCTCACTTCACATCAAAACTGTCTGGAAGATATATTTTTAACCAAACAGAATTCATTGGTCCTAGGGGTATGTGGACAGACTGTATTACTATTAGATATGAAGGTGGACAGGGTACATAATTCTAAAACGTCTTTGAAACTGAAACAATAAACCACTGCCTGCAGAGGTTTAAATTCAGTATAAGCCTTTACTATTCACTTTGTGCCTTCCCACAGGAGGCTGAAGTGGTTATGCATTGTAGTAGAATCCCATCAATTTAAATAGCACAGCAGTACTGACTAAGGAGGAGTAACATGTAATATGGAGCTTCCTTAACCATGCTCTGGTGTCTGCATTTATGCCTGCCATTATGGGGTTTGGTTTCAAGTCAACAGTTAGTTCACAGTTTCTGGAATCCAATTTTCTAGCTCCAAGGACACTGATGTGTGTTTGGGGGTCTGAAGCAGATACTTGCAGTGTTCTCAGCTTTCCATGGGAAGAACTGAAGCTGTAGTGATGTAGCATTAGTGTAAAAAACTCTTGTTATTCTTTTTCCTTCTGTTATCATTACAGAAAAATCAGTCTGCTATAAGACAATGAAGTTTTAATCACTCTGTAATTACAATGATGCATCAAAAACTTGTTGAATATCATCACATAATGCTTCATTAGAATGAGGATTAGTTGCTCCTCAAACAATAAGGAGCTACAATATCCTTTTCTACAGGAAGCTTTGTCTTTAGGAGGGATGTTGTATTAAGTAGAATATATTTGGTATGCAATGATGTTTTCACAACTAACAATAAATGTCTCATTTTCTTCACCTTTTTTGGGTCATGGTTGTATTTGACAAATAATTCAGTTTACTGCACGTTATTGATTGTAAAATGCAATAGGTTGTCTCTCAATGTCTAGAAGAGAAGACAAACCAGTAAAGTCTCTGTTTGGAAACTTTTCTTTTGCAAGCTGGTGAGCTCAAAATGCCTTGCAAATATGGGCTGCCTTTAAGAGACTCAAAAAACATAAAAGTCCAGGGATGATTGGAAGGAGAGTCCTGTATTTGCCAATTAAAGCCTTCTCACAGCCTTGGGAAAAAGAGAAAAAAGTACATAGGAACATATACACTTGCATGTCTGTCTCTCTGCCGCCATAAAGGCTTTGACAGAATTAAGTGAACCATAGTGAATGTATACCATGGAAGCATCTGGTCTGTGGTTTCAGCTGAATGCCCTTCATTTCATTGCCTGTTGGCTTGTGTGCTATGACTTCGTGGACTGACTGGCTCAGGTCATTCATCCTGCCTTGCAGGCAAAGGATGTTTCCCTCAGCACAGCACTCAATGTCCTTCACAACAGATTGACTTCCCTGGAGAAACACAAGTGCCATTCAAGCACAGATGATACAATGGAAATCTCATTCTCATGGTTTTCTGAATTGAAACAAATTGTCCCATTTCTAGTACAAGTGAGCATTTCAAATAAAAATATGACATGGAGAGACCCAGTCAAGAATAGATTATATTATTGAATTATGCAATTTGTGAGCAAATGAAAGGAAGCTGGCTGGAAATGTTATAATCCTTGAAAGAATGAAAGTGAAACTTTCTCTCTGTTCTCTCTCTAAGTAGCATACTAGCTTTGGTATCTGAATGTCAAGAGGGGAAAAAAAACACTATGAAACTGAGGAATGAAAAAAATAGAAAAAAATTAAGATAAATCCTGACTTTTCAAAAATATCAAATGTGAGCAACACAAAACTTTCAGTGTTTCTGTCTGTGTGATCACTCCTCCAATTATATTCAATTAAAACCCTCGGTGAAGCTCTTGTTATTTTAAGCACGTGTTTGATTGCATCTTCTGTGATAAAGAAGGATCATGAGCAGAGCAAACATGAACCTAGAGGAAGCAGAAGTACCATTATGGCTCTGTAAGAAATGAGAGCTCTCCTAAGTTTCTCTGGTCACTTCTTTCTCTTCCTGTCAACTAAGGAGAAAATTCATTTGTCTTGGCAAGGGAAACACTTAGTCTCTTCAATTTTGTGAAAGGAGTGTGGGTAATAAAAACTTTGGAGGGGAGTGGAGCAGCAGCTGGAAAGCTGTCATTAGACTCTGGCAAAGTTGTTTGTACCTTGGTGGGCCACTTCTCAAGGTCTCCCAATCTACTGTAGAAAAGACAGACAATGGAAGCTGCAAATAGTGGGAGGTGAATTTGTGCATGCAAAGGAATTCAGTAAAAGCAATTAGACAGAAGGCCTCTGTCTGGGACAGGAAGGTATAAACATTTAAACAACTGAAGATAAAGAAACTGAGCTTTGTGGCTGTTGTTTTGTGTAATTTAGCAAACATGCTTTATCTATTAAGTCTATGTGCATAAAACATATTCAATGAAGGGTTTTTATTCTTCATATTTGTCTGTTCTTTATAGGCTTAAGCAGTTTTCCTTCCTTAAACGAAAAAAAATATTTAAAAGCTCTGTTACATGGGTGTGGATTAAAGGAGCACAAGTGTTTTTAACCTCAAAAGAAATAACAAGTTTAAAAAGTGTTCTTATGTTGTGGTTCATTTTAACTCACCATTACTCTTGAGACATTGTTCTTGAGCATATTGTTGAGGGCCCATCTTTCAATAGCCATACAGATTTTGAGTATAGAGGACTTGAAATATCAAGGAGAAGACAGCAGCTAAAAGGAGCTGATGGCTAGGGAAGAAAAAATGGGCCAAAGAAACACATAATGTGTACTTTGTTTAGGAACTCTCAGATTCACTTTTTCCCTTGATGAAGACCAAGTGAAAAAATGCAGAACAACAAAACCCACAAAAACAAAAACTCCACAACAAACAAAACAAAACTCATAAAGGAAAAAAAAACAACAACCCCAAAAACAAAAACCAGAATAAAACCCAGAAAACAAACCCCAAAAAATCCATTATATTGCACAGTCATTTTGGCACCTTGACAGCTAGAGAATTTGCAGGATGAAGACCCTGACCATTCAGCAACCTGTATTCTTGGGATGCTCTGGTAGCAAGATGTTCAGTCTGGCATTTGCTGCATTGGCATTTTTAACAGTTGTGGTATCCAGTAAAGCTTAAACTTCCCTGAATCAACATCTTTGAGTAGAAACTTGTCATCAAAGAACCTGAATTAGGGATAATTGTTTATTCCTATGACTCAGGCAGATCCATTGTGGAATCCAAGTAGGTATCTATCCATGCCTGAATATGCTGCAAATGCTATTGCTGAATAATTATCCTTGTGGCTTCTTGTACATGCTGAATATAGAAGAATAAAGCATAATACAAATTATTTTAAAAACTACTCCATTTCTGTTCCGGAAATGCTTTCCTGCTAGTTAGTAGAAGCAAGAGGAATGGTAATTCTTGTTAAACCCAGGAGAAGATGTAAGACCAGTCAGTTTGGTGCTTTGTGTTTGAGGTGGTTGGAATGTGGTTCTTTACAGAGAATTCTATCAGTGAAATTTGTCCTCTACGTGTTCCATGTGTGCAAGGATGTGCCTTCTGAGCACAAGTATGAAAATGCCCAGTTTAGATTAGATTTCCTTGTCAGGAGAACTGGGTTTTAGGAATCCATCCAGATTCTTTCTTCACCTTCCCAAAATCAATTTCACTTTGATGGCGACAAGACATGTATTCCTCATCTGTGTAGATTCTCCATTTTGCAATCTGGGATGTGTCCTTTCTTGATATGTGAAATCTTACTCTAAGGTATAGGCTTAATCTTTCCTGAAAGATTCCCGATACTCAAGTAGTCAGTTATCTTTCCCCTACTCTCCTCAGAATTTTTTTTTTGTTATTTTCAGGTAGGAGAGAGATAATTTGCTCCTTTCCCAAACTATATTTCCTTTATCTGAAAATATGGGGGATTCTGTAAAGAAAACTTCATTTGAGAGAATTGCCTGCACTTGAATTTACAAAGATGGGGAAAATAAATGTTCAAATATACCAAAATATACCAAATATACCAAAAAAATATTTCTGAACTTTCATTCTCAGAGGTTTATGAGAAAAGAATTGCGTACACACACATACAGAAAAAAGTGTCTTATTTTGTTGAATAAACACACACATTAGCAGATGAGGTTTCTTGTAGAGTTGTGGTAGCAAACAATAGATGAATTATCTTTCCTCAATGAACTTTAAACTACACAAGGGAACTTGCTTTATAAACTAGTTCACTGTAATCATGAAAACTCATAAACAATAAAGACATTGTGAAGCGCAGCTTTACTTTTCTGGGAATGAAATGCCCATTTTTGAAGATTTTATTTTTTCCTTATTTGAAATCCCAATAAACTGTATGAGAATGTTGTTTCTGAAATTCTAGTTCTGCAAGAAGAGAAATGAGAGTACACATTCAGGTAAGATTTATGTGATCTAAAACCACATGCACTTCTTTTTTCACACTTTGAAATGAAAGTTATTTTATTCTACAGATATTAAGAATGTTAGAAACAAACTACAGAAAATGGAGACAGAACAATATTTTAGTTTCCTCTGAAAAAAAATGGTTTAGAAATAAATTGTTCACAGTTAAGTCTGTGCACTGAAAACAGATTTCTTTCACCCCCTCAGATATGAATGGAAAGATGCCTTCACTGTATGGCTTAGAATGGGACATTTACTGCAGTCTTTATACTGGAATTGTTATCAAGGACCTCCATTATGTAGTTGGATGTTTTCACAGCTAAAATATCTGCTTTCATTATTCTATTTCAGGCCTTAATATGAGATCCATAACCATTTTTTCAGCATGTTAGTATTTAAATACAAGAAGACTTTTAACTAACACTTTGAATCCAGTTCTTACAAAGAGTTAGGCTATTTTTTTCTTCTTGAGTCCTTGTGTCAGAAAAACACTGTTACCCTTAACAGAGGAGGGGCAGATTAGAGAGATGTTCTGTCATTGACATTTTTGGGCTTTTATAGCTGTTGTTCATTCTGTCCTCCTCCTCCCCTGGTGACTCCTCCCCATTGGAGACTCCAATGGTACCTTTCTTTTTGGCTGGCTAAGTGTGACCAGGCACACCATGTGCTCTAGTCAGTGCTCTGTGCTGGACTTGCAAGCCTTAAGTATCTTGTGAGAAGAAATTGTGAGTGGTAAGTGGATTTTACTATCATAATCTCTAATCTTCAGGACTTGCCCCTTAAAATTGAGGCTTTAAGAATTAAAGTGTTTGGCAGAGAAACAGAGCACTCAGTTCAGAATATGTGCTCTTCTGAACAACTCACATGACAGACTTGGTTGAAAACACTCTGGAGCACTGCATATCCAATCTATGGCTATAGAATTTGCTGCTTCTTAATAAGAACAATGGGTAATTTTAAAATTTAAAATATGGGTATAAACACAATTACTAGAGCTTCTTTTAAAACGTTTTTATTGAAAATTCTTGTCTTTCAAAATTTTATTGGGTTTTTTACTAATGTTTCCATTTCAGACTAAAATGATTAGTCTGAATTAAATTAAATTTGAATTAAACCTTTATTGATGCCAATGTGTTAAAACTATGAGTAGCCTTTAGCAGTAATTATCATAGTATCAGAGAAAGGTTTCGGCTGGAAGTGACCTCTTAATATCTTGTAAACACACTTTCCTCCCCTCCTCTCCACCATGAGCAGAGGTATCTTTCACAAGGTAAGGCTTCTCAAAGCTCCAGTCCTTCCAGTTCTGGTAATTTCTCTGGGTAATGCAATCCACTGTCTCACCACCCTCAAAGTTAAAAAAAAAGAAAAACAAAAAAAAACCAAATCAAAATTCTTCCTTATGTCCTATCTAAACCTAGCACCTTACAGTTTAAAATAATTTCCCCTTGTCCTGTCACTACAGGCTTTGGTAGAAGGTCTATCTCTTATAAAGCCCTCTTTATATAGGGTCAATGTAAAACAATTTTTCTAAAGTTAGGAAAAAATGAAAAGTAACAAACACAAACTAGCAAATTTGCAGAAGATAAGAAACCTTTAGCAAGTTTGACTTGTAAAATATAAAGCCTATCTACACTAATACTTTTGATACTGTTTCTCAGAAACCTATTGGTGGAATTTTTTGACTGCTGAAGACAGTATGTCACAAGATTTTTGCTATAACCAAATATCTTCACTTCTTGGCCAGGGGTTTGAGTAGTCCATAAATTCATTTATTTAATTATGTGTAATGTTTCCAATCGTCTTCAGTTATGAATACCTGACTAAAGACAAAAAAATATGAAGGAATCTGCTGAAAAGTATGCTGCTTCTAGCAAGGTCACCTGGAAACTCTTGACTTAATCTTATTTTGTTTCTGTCTAGTAATATTGCCAGGGTACTGAAAAAATGTCATACTGTGACATTACTAGTGGTTTATATTTCTAGCTGTGTTCCTATTTTCACCTTTGTCTGTCTGAGGACTGCAAGGAATAAAAGAAAATTTATAACTGGTGCTGCATAATTATACAGAGCAGACTGTGTAGTTGTCTTAATATGCTGTCCATACTACAGCAACTGCATTTCAACTATAACATGACTACTCTGGTCTTTTAAACCTTTGATAAGAGGGAACACAATTACTGAAGTATATCTCTGTGGTCTTTTCCCTCAGCTGTCTCTGTTCTGCTCTCCAGGAGACCAGGTTAGGTTTTTTTGTATTAGAAGATGGCCATCTTTCTGTTATAGCAGCCCCTAAAATGAAGACTTTCATGTTTCTAGTAGTTTTTCAGTAGTTCTTCCCTAAATATTTCACTTTTTTTCTCCCTAAATGTGTTCTATGCAGCATTTTGACCTCAGGTACTGTATTAGACCAAATTCTTATTTGCTGCCAATTGTGTGGAGAATAGTCCAACAGTCTCATTTGCTGTTCATTGCATTGAGAGAGACAAGATTGCAGATTTCAAAGTAAAAGGAGGAGCTAAAGTGTTGTGACAAGCAGCTGATGTGTCCGTCACTGTGGGTATGGCAGCTCATGTCCTGCTTGCTGGATAGGCAGGACCCAGTCTGGGCAGAAAGGAAGCAAGCTGTGCTTGCAGGAGGATTCAGCTTCTCAACTGGCCTGCAGTTTGGTGGGATATTATTTGATTCATTCAGAAAATTTTGCCTAGATATGTTGGTATTGTGTTGTCTTCTTTTGTTGGGTTTTGTTGTGTTCCCCTGGCCCTCCTGTGCACCCTAAAGACCTGTGATTTGGCTCCACAAATCATAGGTTTTTAACATGTCAGTGAAGCAGTGAGATGTTTGGCTGCTGCAGTCTGCTCTGTGTTTTAAGTGTACATCACCATTCCTTTTTTATTTTTTTTTTATTTAGGACTGCAGTAATGACACCACGATATACTTTATCATAATCTCACAACTCTTGCAAAATTTAATTGTGGAGTACTTCTGGTGTGCTACCGAATTCCCTGAGAAGTTGGCTCAATGATGTTTTTGTCATATTTCCTGTAAACTCCATACCTAGTGCATTTCAAAAGTTCCAAAATGAACATAAGAAAATGGTACTTGGTGCAGCTAAATTAATGTTTTCCTCCATTACTGTGTACAGTTTGTAGTTCACCATATCTGAATACAGATTAAAACTAATATGTAAAAAATATTATTTCAGAACTAAGTTGCTTGGAAAGCAAGACAAAGGAAATAAACTGTTAATTTGAGAAGAGTTAGCTGATCAAAAGTCCTTTCACTTGCTGAAATTGTCTCCAGTTCTCATCTTAGGTGGGGAGAGTTTCAACTGCACTGTAATACCTGTTATAAAGATTGGCTTCATCCTAGCACCAGTCATCTGTGGTACTTTGGTGATAACAGCAGTGTCTGCATGATACATGATCCTTATCAGCTTTGTGCCTTTTCTAATGTTAAGCTACATTCTCAAGAGTTGTTTCATGTTGTTAATATCATCACTATCACCAGCAGATCTTTATTTGTGAATGAACTGAAATTAAAGCAAATGCTTCTATAATTCCATATTTTTCCTGCTTTCAGGCCACTTAGGATTTGTTTTTTCATTCAGCAAATATTATGCCTTGTTTGGGTCAAATTTCATATTATCCCAACTCTCTTGCTCACTGCTTCTTTTCTGGCAATGAATCTCATTTCTCAGGGATCGGATCTGTTCTTGTGTGAAGTTCTTTGAGCTTTGCAGGTTGTAGTAGTTCCTAGGTGAAGCAGAAAAAATGTGTGCCTTTTCTGAATTGCCTTTTAGGATTCTGGTAAACTGGAGCTCTAGGACTGCTTCCCTACCTAACCTTTGTCTTGTAGGAAACTCTTTCTTGCTTTCTATATAGACTTGATGCATCACTATATTTTGATAACTCATGTTTCAGTAGCTGGGACACTGAATTAATGCAGCATTTTGCTGTTAATTCTCAAAAAATATCTCATTAGTGGCTGAGAAAAGATATTTTAATTCAGACACGGTGCAGGTGAAACACAAACGAGAAAGGCAGCTCTTATCCAATGGTGTTGTGGTGTTGGCTCAATTGTTCTATTTCCCTCTTAAATCTGTTATTCATCACTACTGACATTCTGAAAAAATAAGAGAATTATGGCATAAATAATGCTGCCTCAGTGAGTACTCCCTTACCTATAGAGGTAATAAACAATATTTTTAAAATATTAAGCTTATACATTAAATGCTTTTTGTTATATTTTGCATAAAGTATCAAAGAAGGAAAGAGATAGAATTACTTTTTCATTATAGAATAAAACAAGGAAAAAATTAACATCACCTGAAAATACAGGGAGTGATGGAGTATTATTTAGCATTAGGGGATCAGATTAGCTTTCATAAAAAATGAATTGGCTGACTTTTTGTGTAAAAGAGTTGTTTTGAAAAGTAAGTCTGCAAAAAAAAAAAGTAATTTCTTTTAAAACAACTGATAATTAGAAAAAGATGAGCAATTGACTTGACTGTCTCTTTACAGGATTACTTGCTATATACTGACTAGAAACTGCAAACTGTGTATCCAACCTCAATTCTTCATCTGTAAGTATTTTTTTTGATGTGTTTGAGAAGAGGCAGTACCTGTATTAACAATTTCATGGGGAATTTTCATTGGGATGCAAGATGATTTTTACTATGAGTTTCATGAGGCTTTTAATTTTTATGCATGTTAATGATGCATTTTGTTATATTTCTTTATTTTTTTCCTATATTGCACACAAAGAAAGAACGTTTTAGTTCCATGATGATGTTCCCAGCTAAAACCTGAAGACTCCTAACATGCTACTGTTTGTCATGTTACTTAGAGTCACTTTCAATGTGACAGAAGAGTACAGTCTCTGAAGGACCTTCCCACACTTCATTATCATCCACTAAAAACCATTAAAAATATTAATGAGAATTTATTTCTTCAATAAAAAGAGTGATAAAGATTAAATGTGGACCACAAGATAAATGCCATGAACAACCAGCAGTATCAGGGATGAATCTGTGCAAACTATCACCTTTGAACATTAGTGTTAAGTAGGAAGGCTTTGAGCTAGCCATAAATTTCAATCCCGATGAAAGCCAACACTTACAAACTGACTCAAGCAAATGTGTAGTTTAGGAAAGATTCAGACACTTATATTTCCAGTCACAAAATTCCAGCTTTAAGTTTTTTCTGCCTTTTCCTAGATGTATTTTTTTTTTGGTTGGTTGGTTGGTTTGGAGTTTTTCTTGTGTTTTGGGGATTTTTTTTTTTTCCAAAGTATGAGCATTTTATAGCTTTTTGTATTAAAAATCCTGAGTTTTCTATAAAGAAAGAAGTCTTATCCCTTGTCCTTGCAGAGCCACCAGGACACAGTCCTAGTATTTTCTGTCTCTCTTGTGTCTAAGATAAAAGATGGTTTTAACATGAGCTGTACTTGTTGCTCCTGAATGAAAATAGAAGTTGGGTAGCACCAGATGGCTGTTTTGTTCACTTGCTTTTGCTGTTGCTGTTCTTTAATTACCCAAGTCAACACATTGCTCCGTTGGAGATACTGGATCTTGACTCTCAGAAATCTTCAACAGAGATATTTTGTAAATTGTTAAGAGGCTTGTTCATGAACTAAACTTGTGTTCTCTTTCACCCTCTATGTGGAGTACCTGGAAAAGCATGTTCTCTCTTCTGTCATCAAGGTATTTCATGCAAAAGAGTCAGAAGTAGAAAGACCTGGTGGGATTGGCTGTACTCTACTTTCAGTTTGCCGACTGTCTTGCTGAACATTGTGGCCACAAACAACTGGCTAACAGCCACAGATCCTAATGTCTGCCCTTTGTGTTCAGTAACTTGGACAGAGTCAACCACTTCCGTTGCATTGAGTACCACAGTCCCACATGAAACAGAAAACCACACTGACCTGAGAGGGGGAGATCCTATGATTCAGAAGGTGTGCTGATTCCTTAATTTTCTCCAAAAGTAGGAAATTCAGTAGTGTACAACCCTCTTCTGAAACAAAACTAAGCAGCCAGATAGGCTTTCTCTCTTGAGGCTGTGAACGTTGTTTCTGAAACACTCGTGTCCTCTGCTGTCATGAATAACCCTTTTCTTCAGATTGCTTCCAAATTCATGTATGCTGCTAAATGAAAAACAAGAAACACCTAGTAAATTGTTGGCACTCCATGATCAATTAATAATTGTTACTTCTTTTCAAAGTGGCTGCAGACTGTACACCAGGGATCTGCATCAATAGCAAAGAAATCTGTCAGTGCTACTTACAGTTTGAAAGCTCTTTCCTGTTCATTTGTTGAGCTCCCCGAGTGCTTGTTCCTTTGCATTCCTCAGGTTTGTAAGATTCCTTTAGAAAAACTGAACAGTCTGGCTTAGTTCTGTGAGGTGTTTGTAATGGTATGTGCGCTATGCCTGATTTATACATACAGCATTCCTGGAGGGGTTTATTATTTTATGGCTATTAATGATCTTACTATCTTATGGCTATTAATGATCTTACTATCTTACATACAAGCCTGTCCAAGATCAGAAAATGCAGACCTAGGTGACTCCCAGTGCAAATAATTTTTAACATCTGTCTGCCCTGAACATCCAACAGCCATGGTTGAGGAAGTATGTGAGCTAGCCCAAGGGAAGCGGGAACAGTGGCAGGAGTTTTAAAAATGTGGAGTCTTGCCTGTGTTTTGAACAGCTTGCTGCAAACTATGGATGGTGTTGATCTGGCACCAGACTTAACAAATTAATTGCTGCATTACAGCTGTTTATACTCATTATACGTCCATGTGTTTTGTATTTAGAAGGTGGCAACCTTAAAAAGACCTTGAAAAATTTCCTAGTCCATGCTTCTGTCCCTGAGGCAGATCAGCTATGCCTCAATCTCCTCTAATGATGCTTGTTTGTCAGGCCTGTTGTCAAAAAGCCCTCCAGTGGTGGTTCTGCTAATGAACCTAGGCAACCTTTTCAGTGTTTTTCTCTCCCTACTGCTGGAAAGATTGTCCTGAATTTGACAGCAAGAGAGGTTCCATGTTGAGTGTAACTATTGCTGTTCATTGGCAACAGACATTGGAAAAGAATTTATTTTCTTGTTCTTTGCAGCCATATGTAATCTACCTGGAAGATGTTACCATTCAGCCTTCCCTTCCTTGTATTGGGCAGCACCAAGTCTTGTAGACCTTCCTTGGAGGGCAGGCTTTGCATCTGGCTGGGTATTTTTTGCTTTTCATACAAACTGTCAACACCTTCTTGAAAGATGGTAGCCAAACACACAAGGAGCCTTCTTAGTCCTGAGCAAAAAGACGGTTTTCTGGTTTTCAGGCTCTGTTTCTGTTTTCAAGTCCAGCTGAAGGCATTCTTTTTTCAGGAACAGAATGAATTTTGTACTCATGGCATGCTGTAATCCTCAGATTCCTTTCCAGAGAACCACTGCACTGAGACATACTCCATCCCAAATACTCCTTTGGGTTACAGTTGTCTTGGATGAATGGCATGCTCTGTTTCCAGATCAATTTATACACGTTGACCTCTAATGCTGGCATTTAGAGCCTCTCCACCCTTGATGCTATTTGCTAAACTAAATTCTAGAACAGATTTACAGAAGATAACATGAGATTCAAAGCATGCATAATAAAGCAGCAAAGTGATCTCATTGCAAATAAATCCAAATATTTCCGGTAGAGCCTGGTACTGATCTAGAAGCCCCAATGTGGCAAACAAAAAATCTTAATTTAATGTCTTTTAGTTCTGTGGTACAACAGGACCCAAGAGAGCTCATTTCAACACTTTGCTAAGCTCTTGCTCATAAGTTGTGGGAAGCAAAGATGTTCTTTTTTCCAGCATGAGAATTCCCCCATGTACACTCTGTGACAGTAATGGGCTTCCCTTGTGTGATGTATAAACTTTCTCCTTTTGGGTAGATGGTTTATAAATATATGGAAGCCATATCCATACAGAGATTGATTTTTCTTTAGTTTCCTGGTTAAACTCCTTGCTATGCTCAGCTGTGCTGCTCACTACCTCTTCCAAGAGGAGAAGCTATAAATAGAGAATTTACTTGAAAAAAAAAGGGTGCAAAGTGAAAAAAATTCTTATGCCTGTGTTGGGGGTTGGATCTGTTTCTTTTGTGTTTGTGGAATTTTTTCCTGATGGTTTGCTAGGTAACTAATTGCTGGGTACTTTATGGATACTTGACTTAAACAAAGGAGGCAGCAGGTTTCTCCGAGGGGAACAGCAGTGAAGAGCAGTTTGGTCCAAGGACACCGCTCCGAAAGGACTGGAGTACCAGGGGACCCTGCTTGTTTTCTCTCTCTCCACTGGATTTCTCTCCAGAGGAAGACTGAACACATTTTTCTTCACCATTGGACTTTCCTACAGGACTATTTCACTTCATAGAACTGCATTTACTGCTCAAGGAGGATTTCATCTGGACTGCTTTCACCACCCTGATACCCAGGGTGTCAGGTCACATCCCTGACTCTGTCAGGACATTTTCTGAGGTTTTGTTGTTTCTTTGTTTTTTGCTTGTCTCTTAGTGCTATTACATTTGTATTTTTCTTTGCTTTGTCTAATATTCCTAGTAAAGAACTGTTATTCCAACTCCCAAATCTTTGCCTGAGAGCCTCCAATTGCAAAATTATAATAATCTGAGGGAGGGGGTTTACATTCTCTATTCAAAGGGAGATTCCAGCTTTTGCTGGCAGGTACCTGTCTTTCAAACCAAGACAGCCTGATATATGGAGAAAGATATGTTTCCCTTTGAAATTAGAACGTGGGAAAGACACACATCTAGTAGAATATCTGAAGAGTAAGGACAGCCAGCTCTTTGTTTTTCATTGAACTGCAATTTTCAGCCATCAGAGGAAGAACTTTTATACTGATCTTGATTCTCAGTGCAAAAAAACAATCATGGGTTTGTAACCCACATGAGAGGTGCAGAGCTGAGATGACATTTACTATTGTCTTGCTGTACTAAATAATCTTTTAAGCTTGTAATGGGACATCATTCTTTAGTTGAACAATGATAGATATCTCAAAAGAGTGATGGATGCGTACTTAAACTGCTAGAGAGTGGCGAGCTTCCGTGAGTTTCACATTCAGTGATAGTCATTTAGATGACCAAAGAATGACACCTTGGCTGAATGGTCTCTACTGTAAACAAGGAGTAAGGAAAGTTTCTTGGGAATAATTATTTTAATTAAGATTGGGTATTTCTACTGGGGGGATAAACATCTTGATATCTGAAGATACCTGTGTTTTTCCTTTGGCAAAAATTGTCCCTGTGTAACTCACATGGGCAACATCCTCATACATTAGTGGCTGAAGAGCTACTCAAAAATTATCAGAAGAGTTAGAGTACCTCTTCAACATACAGCAAGTTGCAATGTACTTTTTTTTTTTAACTCTCCAAGTTTAACAGTCTCTTAGTGTAATATTTACTACAGCTTTTTTGTCTGGACTCTGATAGGTAAGCACAATCATTTGTTTATTTCCTTCTTGAAGATTTATGATGGT
Source organism: Peucedramus taeniatus (assembly GCA_013400575.1). NCBI lineage: Eukaryota > Metazoa > Chordata > Aves > Passeriformes > Fringillidae > Peucedramus > Peucedramus taeniatus. The sequence continues at coordinate 30,824 of WBNO01024440.1, forward strand.
ATGAGAATGGCTAGTTGACAGAATATAACAACAAGAGTTCTGTATGTCCAAGCATTTGAATCTCTTTATTTCTGCTCAGTGTTAAAATTACCCATGGTAACTAGCTTCTGCCTCTTTGTGTGGGCAATAGGTAGGCTGAGGTAGCATTGAATAAATCTCTGAAAATTGTGGTAGGCAAGAGACAAAAGTGCTCACGTGGAATAGGCACGTACTATGACTCATTGTAGCTGTCACTGGTGGGAAGAAAAATAAGAGGGTACTCCCTCTGCAGAGTTGACTAAGTTGGAGAAATACACAAAAGACTAGAAAGAAAGTTTTAAAGCTGCTTCCCTCCTCCCCCTATTCTTGCTTCACTGAAGCAGTCTGGTATAAGTGCCTTCCATTTCTTGGTATTTGAGCTTACCTTAGAGAATTGAAAGAAATAAAGCAGACCTTGGATTTAATAGAACTCTCCTTAATTCTACTACATAATATAGACTAATAGTACTTTAAAATAGTCATTTGGAATGTTAACGACCTAAATAACCCATTAAAGAAAAAAGTCTTGAACTGTATCCTGAGAAAGCTGAGTTTTATTACAGGTATACAATAATATCCATCTTCTGAAAAATTTTACTTTTAAAATTAAGGTCCTAGACAGGTGGGTAAAATTTGTTAAGAAATAGATTTCTAGCTATACTGCTTAAAAAAAAATAAAAGCAAAATCTTTCTAGTTTAAACACTGTAGTCAGTATCTCAGGAAGGAATACCCTCTAGTCTTCAGGATTTGAAAATGGACAAGAGCTTTTACACTATTTGCTTCCTTGCAGTACAGGTGCTGTGAAGCCGTTCATTGCTGCTGAAAGCTCTCACTGGACAGGGTACTCTGCCTGTGATCAGAGACACAGCTGGGCCTGGGATTAGTAGCATCTGGTTTAGCAGATGAGACTAATGCCCAATATCTTCACCATGGCAGAGCCACTCTTCTCTTTGTGCCCATAAAAGCTTGGGGGTCCCAAAGTGTTCATCAGTGTTTTTTCTTCCAGTCTTAAGAGCTCAGTTTTGGATCCCTTAAGGAGGTCATGAGGAGCTTTGTCTTAACAAGAATTGCAGACAATGCAGACCTGTCTCACCTTGACAGGTCTGCATTGTAGATGGGAGCAGTGACTTGCATCTGTAGTGTTCAGTGGGCTGATAACTCACTGAGGCTCTTCCTGGCTTAGGAGTTTAGCAGCTGCTGCAGATCAACTGCTGGACTATTTGTTTTAGTAAATTGCCCTTCTGTCTTCCATGTCATCCAGTATCACAGAGAAATGCCATGTTATTATAAATGGCAGAAGACTGGAAAGCAAAGAGTGAAAATGTATGTGTATTGTAGTTTCTTTGCTTCTACACAATAGTTTCAAATGAATGTGAAGAGAGCACAGAGAGGTTGGAGGTTGAAAGCCTATAGTGGAGAAAATAGGGTGTGCTTGTGACTCTGGACATAGCTTTGTTCTCTTGGCTCAGTTCTTGGAGAAAACAACTTTTTATTGCTGTATTAACAGCATTAGCTGTTACCCTGAGCAAATCTTTATTCCTGACACACCTGGCCAGTGGCCTAAGCAATACTTTTATACTTAGTCACAAAGAATTATGTGTTTACCTAAAAAAAAAAAAATCCCTCCTGTGGTGATTTAGTGTTTGTTTTTTTGGTTTTGCTGCCTTTTTTTTTTTTTTTCTTCTACTCTTGGGTAAATAGTAAGGTTCTAAGAAAAACCAGAAACCATCACCATCAAGAAATATTTTCCTTTATTCAGGGAAAAAAAAACTCTCTAAACTTTGAACACATGAATGAATTTTGCAAATGAGAAACAAAATATAATAAAATCCACAAACCTTTAGAAAGTAAATTATTTTACTTAAAATTTAGACAAAGATGTTTCACCCAACTATACTAGTAGGCAGAACAAAGATTAACTTTTTTTTTTTTTTTTTTTACAAAAAAGGAGGGGTGGGCAGCAGGTTGAGGGAGATGATTCTCCCCTTCTACTCTGCTCTCATAAACACAACCTGGAGTACTGGATGTTATTCTGGGGCCACCAGTATAAAAGAAGAGTGGGGACCTGTTGGAGGGAGTCCAGAGGAGGACCAGGAAGATGATCCAGAGCTGGAGTTCCTCTACTATGAAGAAGACAGCCTAAGAGTGTTGAGGTGGTTCAGCCTGGAGGAAGAGTAGGGTCTGGGAAAACCTTGTAGCAGCTTTCCAGTATCTGAAGGGGGCCTACAGGAAGGCTGGAGAGGGACTTTTCACAAGGGTGTGTAGTGGTAGACAAGGGGAAATGTCTTTAAATCGAGAGTAGAGTTAAATTAGATTTTAGAAAAAAATTCTTTACTGTGAGGGTGGTGAGGCACTGGATCCGGTTGCCCAGAGAAGCTGTGGATGCCAAGTGTTCAAGACCAGGCTGGATGCAGCTTTGAACAATCTGATCTAGTAGAAGCAGTCCCTGCCCATGGCAGGGTTGTTGGAACCAGATGAACTTTAAGGTTTCTTCCAACTCAAACTGTTCTGCCATTTTAATTTACTGCATCTGGCTATGCTACTGACTGAAGGTGTTCTCATTGTCTATTTCTGCCCCTATGTCATACCTGATTAATTTGTTCTGTCATCAGCACTATTTTGTGCCTTTGTGCTGTTGGAAAATTTGTGATTTTACCACTGCCCTGATGCTGTTGGCTGAGGAGATTTCTGACCCAAAGTATTTCAACATGAGGAAGCAATGCCCAGAAGCAACTACCTCCTTGTCTTTAGCTCTGTTTTTCAGTGATAGTGTGATGGAAATTAGATTAGACCTTCTATGATGTTGTGTTACAAAATCACATATTTGCCTTTCAATATTTTTGTGTCTTTGCTTTAGACTTTGTGAGTTCCGGCACAGAGTGACAGGGGTACTTTCTGCTATGATAAGGGCCTTTTCCAATACAAGGCTGTGTTGTTGTCAAAGATGGAAGAGTGCAACCACACAAGGACTTTGAAGATGCTAGAAGAAGAAAGGGATGTGAACTCTGTTTTGTTAAATGCTTGGGACTGATGGTGTTATCTGATTATGGACTCCCTCCTGAATCAGTTATAAAAATTTGTGGTCATATGGGTCCATTTGAAAATTGGAGTTTTACAGAGAAAACTGACACTGGAGATGTGGGCTGTTTTTTTTTGCTTTTTCTATGCAAGAAGGTAAAGGCAGTGGGTATCAAGGTAATTTTACATGGCAATCAAGGAAAAGAAAAATTAAAAAAAAAGGTACTCATCAATTTTGTTTTCAAAGGAACCTATTTCAAGTTGAATTGTCTTTGAGTTATACAATACAAAGAGGGTGAGCTGGGGACATGCATGAAAGGAAGAATCAGCTGCTATATGATACAGTTGGCTGTTTTCTAATGTTTCTTAGTGAACAAGAGAATGAGACTGGGCCTTAAAATAGAATTTGGGGGAGGGAGGGCAGAACAAAGTTCCCTAAAGCATAATTAACTAGAGAGACACTTTTCTATACTCATTTATATTAATCTTCAAAAGTAGGAATAAAAATAGGAGAAAAATACAAAGGAACTAGGGTGAAGTAATTTTCTCTACTTTCTTAACACTTACAAATTAAGTCTTGCTTAAAAAATAGGAGAAGAAAAGAAAAGGTTGACTTCAAGGAAGGGCCTTCAGGGCAACAATATAAAATTATATGGGTATTTAACTGCTTTGTATCATGGTGCCGTAATTAAGACAAAGTACCTTACAATTATTCCTTCTACCAGGTTAATGCATTCAGTGAGTTTGAATTCAAAAATAATAGATATTAATTTTAAAGAAGACTAAAAAGAACCCAAACCCACAAAAAACCCCTCTGAAAGGCATATATTATAAATAGATTAACAATATCAGTTTAAAGATGAAGAACCTTGTTAAGCACTGTCTTACACTATAGACAGTGTGATGATTTGTTTGTATGAGCTTGCCATGAAATGAGAATTTTGTTATAGCTGTCTAACTCCAGCATATGTAAAACATTTTCTGAAGGCTCAGCATTAGGTTTTGTGATGAACCATGACACACTGATTGTGTGTCCTCACTATGTGCTCCTGTTTCAGGTGGTTACACCATGGAGTGTGAGCATGCCATTTGGTCAGGGGTCTCTGCCCTGGGGTGTCTCTGATTTCTGTGTGATCCCGGAGCTCTTACACAGGTGAGCTCAACTCCCTAGTCTGCTAGTCCTGCTTGAAGAACTTTGTGGCTAAAACTTCAGTCAGCCTGACACACACATCTATTCCTAGCAGGGTGCAACACCATCAAATCAGTTCTGACAAAGCTAAATGTAGGGTGTTGCCCTCTTATCAGTTCATGTCTGTTTTTGAACATCCTACATAGGAAGAATGTGTGTGCCTGTTTTGAAAGACTTAGTGCTAAGTATCTTCACTTAAATCCTCCACTGGCAATAACCTCCTTCATTTGGGAGTTGGCTGGCATCACTGTGCCAGCTCTTTGTCATTTTTTCACTAACTCATGCCTATGAATTTGGGGGCTGCAGGAACTAGACAACCTGGGGTGTTAGACAGCTGGCAAATGATGATTTCTGAGTGTGTTGAAAGAACCTAAATGGTGGAATTATACCTTTAAAAAAGTAGAGAAGTGTGAAAACTTTGGAGAATTTGAGCCAAGTGCTCTACTAAATCAAAACTTTGGCATTCATTTAAAGTTATGTCCCCTAAGTTTTTAGTCAAGGATTATGCCCTCCTTCCCCAGCTTGACATCTTTCTAAACTTAAAAACTGCTTCTAATGATCTAATATATGCCTAATAGGACACAACTAAAGTTCAGGTTGCAACTGGAGTATCTGCTCTCCTATATCTCAGTTCTGTCTGTTGCACTTCCAATTGAAAACATTTAAAATAAGGTTCTTGAAACTATTTCTGTGCTAAAAGTTTGTCAATTCTAGAGATTCTGATGACACTGTCTTATAGTGAATATCACCCAGATAATACTATGATGATAGATAAAAGTTAGAAAGGAAGAAAAGAATACAGGGTTCTTCCACTTGTTTTGCTGGAAAGATAAGTGCTTGTCTCAGTGTAGGTGAGCAGAGAACTTCATGGAAGTTTCTGTCACTGCTATCTGCAGTGATGAATGACAGTCACTGGAAGTGTGCTTTCTGAACTAACTGAAGGGAATCAGCCCTACCATGACAAGACTCTTCTTAACAAGGAGCTACAAAAATAGTGAGTATGGGATAAATTTTCACTTGGGTGTAGCTAGTTGAGGTCAATGCTGTCACCTTCATCTCTGGAGGATTTGATGCAGCTAGGGAAGTTAAACTCTGGGGTGAGAGACATATGAGTGTATGACACAAAAATGAGAAATGGGGATATGCTTTAAGTGCATCTTGATTTAGGGACCCCAGCTTAAAGAAACCAAATGCTAAAAAAAGTGTGACTATACAATGATACATCCATTTCTTTAAAATACAGCTTGCCTCAGTTGGTGGGGAAGAAGAGCTGCCTCTTTTCTCCCTGCTCAGTAGGTTGCTCTAGAAGCTGTGAAACTGTTCAGTGCTGCCCTGGGGGAGTGTTATCTTGCTATGGAAATGAATTCATAAATTTGACATTTTGCTGGCAGCGACAGGTGGTGTCTGGGAGAGCCTGACTGTCTGCCATCAGTTTGCCTGATGGATTGACTCCCATCACTGCTGAGCCAAAATTCATTGATTTTTTTCTTGCCCTTCCTTGGGATGACCTTCTTAAGAGGGAGACTGTACTGATTTTATACTTTACCCCCCACACCTTTCAACTCATCCCTGATCCCTTTTGTTTATTTCCTTCTGCATTGTCAGCTTCTTTAATCTCTTCTAATTATAGATTGAAGATAAGAGAAGTCAATGGGCTGAATAGAAGAGCGAAGTGTACAAACAGCAGAAGACTCAGAGGTTGTTCCAGCTTCCCATAGTTGGGAACTGATGCATTGTCAGAACAATTGTCCCCCAAAAAATCGTTGTCATGAAGAGTAGAAGGTGGGGGTGGGCAGGAACAGGGCAGACCGTGTAGGAGCAAAAACCTTTAGTGTGAATTTGAGATCAAGTCAACTCAAAGGTTGGTGTGTGGTGCTAGGGGTCTGTTACTTCTGTTAAAAACAATAGGAAAAAAACCCAGTTTAGAAAAAGGGCAGTGCCAAAAAGATAGCTTGCATCGTTTAATCAAGGCTTTTGCCTTTCAGGGTCACCTAGCAGGGATGGTGCAAGAGGGTTTTGCTACCCTCTATAGCAGATAAAATGTTAGCTTGAACAATTTTAGTCTGGTAAGCTGACTTTAACCTAAAGCAAGGTAAGGAGATGGTCTGAAAGCAGGAAGCATCTGATGTCTGGGTGCTGACTTGGCAGGAGTGCATGCAGTTGGAACTGCAACTTTTTCTCAGGTTTTTCTGGTATTAGTATGTCTGCTGCTATGACAGAATCCACAGAATCCACATCTTACCTAGAGACAAATGGGTGCTTTTAAGAAGGGAAGGTAAAAAACATGTGAATTAAAAACAGAAATTTTTTTTTTTTTTTTTTTTTTCCTGTTTCCTTAAAAAACACTAGAATTCAGGCAAGTTGTAGCTTAAGTTTTGCCATCAGTTAAGTGAAAGTAGTGATGCTTGCCAAATCAAGGCTTTAGGTCCCATCTCTGCTGGGGATCTGAGAGCTGACAATGTGCAACTACTATAGTTGTTGTAACTACACTACAAATAATGTTTAACATGTTTTTATGTTAAATGTTTTATGTGTTGAGTGTAAGCCTGCCCCAACCTGGTAAAGTCACTATTTTATCATATGTCAGAAATTTTTTGAGCAACTTCTTCATGGAACAAGAGGGGTAAGGGGGAAAGCCTGGTATGGAGGCTGGGGGAGGGGGGGAGTGGGGTGGGAGAAACCTGGGCAGGCAGGGGAAGGACAGCACAAAAAAGAAGGGAATGGGGTATATAAAACAGAGGGAAAAGGAGTCTCCTTCACCCCAGATGATGGGTTCCTAGTCCTTGACTTCAGTTAAAAGGAGTTTGTGGATGCCCTGTAATGATGCATAGAGAAATATTCACAAGCCTGAATATGAAGAGCACTGAAGGATGGTGTGTGGGCAAAGAACTTTGGGGTGCTGTTACCAGGGAGGGGAGTGCAACCTATTACCATTGAGTTATAATGGAGGATATGGGGGAGGGTGCATGCTTCAAATGTGAGTCCAGAAGAGACAGACAGGATAGTACGGAGCATCCCTTCTGCCCAGTGTCAGGAAGAAGTAAGCAGACTGTGGGAGAATGGATGGATGAGAGGAGTTCTCTGAAGCACCAGAGGGAATATGACTCCTGTCTTGGTTTGAAAGACAGGTACCTGCCAGCAAAAAAAAGCTGGAATCTCCCTTTGAATAGAGAATGTAAACCCCCTCCCTCAGATTATTATAACTTTTCAATTGGAGGCTCTCAGGCAAAGATTTGGGAGTTGGAATAACAGTTCTTTACTAGGAATATTAGACAAAGCAAAGACAAATACAAATGTAATAGCACTAAGAGACAAGCAAAAACAAAGAAACAACTAAACCTCAGAAAATGCTCTGACAGAGGCAGGGATGTGACCTGACACCCTGGGTATCAGGGTGGTGAAAGCAGTCCAGATGAAATCCTCCTTGAGCAGTAAATGCAGTTCTATGAAGTGAAAACAGTCCTGTAGGAAAGTCCAATGGTGACGAAAATGTGTTCAGTCTTCCTCTGGAGAGAAATCCAGTGGAGAGAGAGAAAACAAGCAGGGTCCCCTGGTACTCCAGTCCTTTCGGAGCGGTGTCCTCGGACCAAACTGCCATTCACTGCTGTTCCCCTCGGAGAAACCTGCTGCCTCCTTTGTTTAAGTCAAGTATCCATAAAGTACCCAGCAATTAGTTACCTAGCAAAACCACCAGGAAAAAGTTCCTCCAACACAGAAGAGACAGATCCAACCCCCAACAACTCCCAAGGCTCCTCTGCCTGTGCTGCTCATTATTCTGATACCTGCCAGCACAGAGGTGCCAAAATCCCCTGACCAAGAATGTTCTCCTGAAACTGCCAGTTGAGTGTCGAACAGTGAGGAGGTGTAAGATGAGCCGTCCGCAGTCAGGAATGCTTTTCCTCAGTGAACACCCACTGGCTGGTCATTTCTGTCACATAACTATGTCCACTGCTGCTTCTTGGTTTGAATCCAGAGTAAAAGGCTGCAGTTCAATTTTTAGTACCTATTGAGTCTTGCTGACACAATGATGGCGTAGAGCTGGGAGAGAGCTTTCTGTAATCAACTACTTTATTTCAGCATGGGGTGGTAAGGTTTTTCATGCGGCAGTAGTTTCAGGGACCAAACCCTGATGACATTATGCTTTTTCTATTTTTTTTTTCTTTTTTTTTTTTTTTGTAAACAAGGGGTTGAAGCATTTAATTCCTTGGTGATAGGATGCTTAGTATGGTAAAAAAACAAATTGTTAATGACCAAAGTGTAGTTAACCAGCTCTTTCAAATCCCCAGCATAGTTCAAGGAGAGCCTAATGTTCTACTCAGTAAAGTGCACTGGCTGTCTCAGCTTTAACTTCTCTGGGAAACCGTAAACACCATATTGCAGGTGTTACATTCAATTCAACACAGCCTGAAATGATTGACAGTATCTGCTTCACAGAGGCCCAGGACAGAGCTAGCATGAACACTGTGTTACCCTGTGCTCAAAAAACCTCCACCATGTCACTGGGAACATCATTTGAGGGAGCCCAAAATGTGTGGTGACTTTGTGCTGCAGCTGCCTTCAGAATGTACCTTTTGTAGCTAAGGGACGCAGCATTTTCAGTCTTGGGGTTTCATCAGATATCTTGAGCAGCCTGTCTTCTCCCAACACAAATATAAAAAGCCCCTCTGACAGCAAAGTTGAAAAAACTGGATAAAATATATTTCGGTTTGTGCATTAGAGACAATGAATAACTAGTCAGTTATCTATAATTTATGGTACTTTCTAAAGGAAAACAGAGAGAAGCCTAACTTTTAATTAGAAACTTTCCAAGGAGAGAAACAGTTGTCTGTTTGCTGAAAGAAAAAAAATTCTAGCATGTCTACATGAGAAACTGCTAGCAAATTTTTTCTATTGTGTGAGAAAAAGCAATGTAAAATCCCAACTAACAAGCTGATATGGCATTTCAATATAATGAAACCTGATGGTTGATGTGCTTGGGTCATCCATAACTGATATTGTTTTTCTATACCATACAAAAACATGTTTAAAAAGTAAAATTATTTTTGTTTGTGTGGAGGGCAGTGCAAAAGTTGAAAGGAGGTTGCCTACTTATCTTCTTGCTTTTGATGGGGAGAAGAAACGTAGCAAGGAGGGACACAGAAGTTTCTATCACCTTTTTCATGGAAGAGTGGAGAAACCTGGATGTCATGCCCCTCATCAACTAGAATATTAGGAATGTGGGATTGGATGGGTGAGTGACTAGCTACATATTTAACAACAGGAGGGGATATTGGAAAGAATTTTTCATCATGTAGATGAGATTTTTTTTGTTGTAATAATAATTTTTTTTTAAAAATCCTGTACCTAGAGGGGTGTTTGCCTCCCTGGATATGGGAATAAAGGAGGACAGAGTGCTGCTGGTAGAGCTCTTCTGCAGAATATTTGTTTTGAAAGAAGAGTTTTTTAAAAAAATGGGTTTTTTGAGTGACTGAGCTTTAAAAGAGAGCATCTACCTTGTGTTTATCTTGATCACACTGTTCAGCTGAGAACGAACAACCACAGCAAGCTGTAAAGTAGCATGAGCAATCTGGCTGAATGCTATTTGCTGATTTTTCTAAACAAGCAGAATAGAAATTTTTAGAGCTATGTGTAAGCTGACCTGGAAATACATTAAATGTTGTAGGTGGAGATGCAGTTGGGAAATGAGGAAGAAATTTAATACTTGACTGGGGGAAAATAAAGCTCTCTAATTACCCAAATTGTTTAGGTAGAAAATATATTCCTAGATAAAACAAAACATGTAGGTCTCCATGACTTCATGGTTGAAACTGCTGTAAAAAATCCCTACAGCTTCAAGTAAGGGGGTTGAGGGACCCTAGGGCCAGGCACTGGGATGTGGGATGCTCTGGGTGAAAGAGAGGGAGGAATGCTCCAGGTCTGACCTGATGACTGCTGTATCTGCTGAAGTCTTTGGTGCTGGCAGCCGTGTGCTTTGATGCAGTTTCAAAGCCTAGCTCATGCAGCTCAATGTGCTTCTGCTCATAACATGGCGTGCTGAGAGTTGATTCAGAGAGCCCCAGTGACCTGCACTACCATGAAAGGACAGCTAAAATGTGTCTGCTAGGGCACAGAGGGGCAAGAGTTCCCTTGCAGTGTCAGCAGTGCTCCTTATGGGCGTGCCTGCAAAAGGAAAATACATGACTATGCATACACAGGGTTTCCCTGGGTGAGGCAAAAATATGGTGGGAGCCTCTGTATGGTGGTTGAAATAAATGCTTTTCAGCACTCTGTGAAGACATAATGCCTTCTCTGGGTCTCAGAAAACTGAGACCAGCCATCACTACTTGGGTGATGCATCTCTTCCTCCCTCCCTCCATCACAGAGCATTTTGGCTTTTTAGAGCAGAGATTGCACTTTTTGTCAGACAAAGTCTGCACTTTGTGATGGAAAGGTGAGCTGTTTATTAGAAGAACTAATTCTCAAGATTTCATTCTGTCCTGCGTGAGACAGTAAACTTGAGAGTGTAGAAATCAGCTAGGCTTTTGCTAGAGGAAGAATCCCTAGTTTCAGCTCTGTGTGTTGAGGTTTTTTTTGTTTTGCCCAGTGATTTTTGTTATCTTTATTGCATTGCCTCTATGAAATACACCTATGGTCTCTGCATGCACAGGAGTGTCTGTATATGCTTGCTGCAAGATTCATGACAGATGTTCTAATAATTTTAGAGTGGTCTGGTCATTTAGATCCATTTGAGGTAGTCAAGAATGTATTATTTCTCATTTGGAAAAATTCTCCTCTGTGAAAAGTTATCTTGCTGGCAGGTGAAATTGCCAGAGTCAACATACATCCTAAGTCGCTCGTTTTTTTCCCCTTAAAAAACAAATGCTCTCAGAGCGTCACATAAAAGCTATTTGAAACTTCAAAGACCTCATCTGCATAGTTAAACTCACCTTTGTTTTGCTTTATGATGCTAAAGCAGGGAAGGCAGAAGAATTTTATGTTGAGAAGCTGTCCTGCAAAGTTTTAAATTAGTCCAGCCTGCTCAGAGGCAGGGTTAACAATAAATTATTTTGTATACAATAGATACATTCAATAGGATGCAATTTGCAGCATTTTGAGGGGAAAAAAATTTTCAAAACTATAAAAGTCACGTATGACGTTAGCTTGATCATTGGAAGATTGTGTAATACCTGTATTTTTGCTTTGTTTTTCTAACAGCAGTTTTCTGGCTAGAAAATGGACAAAAATAACCATGAGGATAACATCAACTCTGAATTTGCACGTGTAAATTGAGACTTTCCTCACCTCTGTCTCAGTTCCCCAAATATATATACATCCACTTTCTCTCTCCTTGCCTCCAGCTGTATTTGTCTGGAGGTACCAGTTGCAAAGAAGCTATGGGAATCCATTTCTAATTCTGCCAGGCAGCAGGTGGAGAATTAGCATAGTGGCTTTCATTATGGGAAGCAGGAGGCGCTGAGGATCTGGATCCAGAATCAGACATTTCAGTGAACCTGTATAACAAATGAAGGGCCCCAGAGATTTACAGCTGTCTAGTGATAAATTGCTCTCCCAGTTTTTCTCTCAGCAGTTTTGGACTGTAGTTTCAATCTAACACAACAAAATAAGTTAGCTGGAGTCAAGCAGATGCCTTTAAGTTAAGCATCTGGAGATGTGGGAAGGGCTACAGGAGTTGTTAGCTGGGCAGTGTGTTCCCTGGACCAGCTGCAGCCATGGATGCCTGCCCTGGGTGGATGCTGAGCACAGGCAGCTGTGACTGAGGTAAGGTGCAGTCTGTGAGTCCTTCTGCTGGCAAGAAAAGGAAGTCTTCAGAATGAGGTCTTGCTTTGCAAATCTGGGGACCTGCAGCTCTAAGCTTTGCTCCCCACTTCTGTCTCTGGTCACAGGTAATTCCCAAGGTCTTTTGTTCCCCTTTCACCAGCTGCAAAGTGAGGAAGCATTATTTGCTTGTCTCACAGGCCCGGAAGATAAATTCATTAATATTTGTGAAACATCAGGTACCATAGTGATGAGTGCCACGCAAAAGCCCAGAAGGAAATTAATAATTAGGTATTCACAGCAGGGAATAGATGTTATGCAGTAAATAAAGTGAGACTACACATTGAATGAAGAGGATGAAAAGAAATATTGAATATCAAATTTAGTCCCAGAGCAACTTCCAGCTTGTGCACTGATTGTAGGAAGGGTCCTGTGGAAACTTCCTATTTATAATTGCATTATAAAGATTGCATTGTTCATATGTATACGAGAGGTCTAAAGTAAGATTACATGTAGAGCATTAAATGTAAAATTTTCCTAATATTTGGTAGTTTATTCTGTATCCAAACTTTGTTTTAATGCATCTCTTCAGTTTTTAACCTAGTTCATTTTAGGAAAGTAATAATGGTCCCTGAACAAAGCATATTAGGAACTCATATTTCATTCCTTATATATTTTGGGATGGAAAACATGGTATGTGGAGAAAACATGCCCTTTAACAGCAGGGAAAATTGAAGTGAAAATTACATCATCACATGCCCTTCCAGTAACAGAGAACAGGATAATCTGACAAAGCAGCAGTGTATTTAAACAGACTAGAAGTAAATTCTCTGCTGGTGACTGCAACTTTGAATTTAGCACCAAGGGGGGTTAATTCCCGTAATCTGGGTGTCAAAAGTTGACACTTACTAGGCAAAGGATTGTTCTTACTACACAAGAGGAAAATTACCTATGCCTGCATGTTATAAAGAAAGAAAAACCTGGTTATGTTCTGTTTGCTGAGTAGGGTAGTTAATTGTAGTGTTGCCAGTTTCCTTCTCTTATTCTTATGGATGGGACCCATATGTACATCAGCTGCAAAGAGCTAACCTCTCTTTGTCACAACACTCATTCCAGTTAACAAATTTAACAACAAGGCAGCTTCCTTTCGGAACGGGTATTATAACTGGATAAATAGCATCTAGATGCACTATTGAATTACTTTGCTAAATGTTTTTTAACAGTATGTTTGCTGGAGAGTACTTGACCAGCTATGGCTGCAAATATTTTTTGTTGAATAAATTTGACAAATAGTGGTGAAATGTGTCTAATATTTGATGAATTTAGTTTGGCAGGCCCCTCATCCTCAGTTGATTTTTAAAGCCTTTTAATTCACTTGGAATTATTTCATTTTCTCTATTGTTTTTCTGGTAAGTGCATTTACAGGTTTTGCAATCCTAACTTTATTCCCTCATCTTTACCATAATTGTCTTCTGAACCTGTTTCTTCTTCCCCATCTGTGCTTTCCTCTCTCAATGTCATGTTTGCTTTCTCCTCTTGTATTTTTAATATTCTTCATTTCTTCCCTTTTCTCAAATTCTTCTTCCCTCTGTAAAACCAGTGACTCTTAACTCTGATGTGCATGTCTTGGAAACATGCCATGTACTTCATAGGTGTTAACCACTAGGAAATAGTTGGCAGTTGTCAGAAGCTGTATTTGTCAGAAGATAAAAAATCACTCCTTTCACTACAGGCTTCTGGGAAAGAAGGACGCTGAGGTCTTCATGACGGTCATGACCTATTTGGATATGTTACACTACTGCCTTTACTGGGTGAAGTCACAACCAAATTCCCTGTTTTGGTTTATACATACAAGGTATTTTCCAGTCTCCACACCCATCTGCTTCCAAGCCATCTGCTGCTGAGTGGGGAGCTACAAGTAGTTGCCAGTTTGTGCCCTAATGTGGTGGGGACAGCTCCGGTCTTACCTCCTCTCCATATTTAAGTGTGTTTTGCTGTCACTTTAAATGCTCAGTGTTCCTTACTCCTGCTCAGCAGGGAGCTTCCTCAAACTACAGCACTGTTTGAACACCATTGGATTCTTTGCTCTTTGGTGTTCTGGAAAACACCAGGAGCAAGTGGTAAAACCCCAAGTTCTGTCCAGTTGGTGGTTTGATTTGAGAAACAGCAAGAATAGCAAGACAAGTCCTGAAGCACCCCTGCCAGAAATGCCAGGAAACAAGAGTTAATGTTCATGCCAGGATGGTTTTCTTGCCAGTGATAAGGAGTTAGAAATTAGTCTTTTTGTTGGTTCATTTTTAATTGGCAAACTTAGTCTCTGCAGAAATGAGAAGCAATTGTCCAGGTAAGATGTGTGTCTAATTTGCTACACAGGTCTTCAAGCTGTGTTGCTCTTTACTTTAATCCTGTGTTTAAAAAGTAGTTTTCAGCTCTTTTGTTTCACTCTGTCTTTTGCAGGTAATTAGCACTTGCTTTTATTCCCACAGAGGTGAGGAAAGAGGGCAAAGCTGGTGCCATTGAGCTGAGTAGATTCTCTCCCTGAGATTAGGGCAGAGCTGGGATCAGGCTACTCCAAATTCCCAGGTGGCAGGTCAGTGTTTTGCTCACAGCCTTGTTTTCTTTCCAGGGGTGAGACACTTCATGGGTCAGGTGCATCTCTAGGATATGTCTTTAATGCTGACAGCTACTCAAATCCTGCTGCTGCTGCTGCCAGTGCAGAGTGAGTGTAAAAAAAATATGCTCCAGTGTAGGCTCCTTCCAGAAAAACAGCATCTATAAAGATTTCATAAACTCTAAGCTCTGTCAGTGCCTCACCTTAAAAACTTTGTGAGAGAGCAAGCATGATGTTCTTGTGAAGTGAAATTTTCTGGATGAGGAATTTGAATTTTTTTCGTTTTACTTCCTTAGCTGAGCATAAGCCCAATACAGTGCTGGGCAGTTGACAGGCACCCAATTGGACATATCCATGATTGCCCTGTGCAATGGATAGTGATTTTTTTCAGTTGGTTTTCCTCTATTAATCACTTAGTAGCTGTAATGATTCCCCCAAGCTGATGCATCCTTGTAACTTATGAAAAAGTGAATAAGAAAGAAAACACTTTCTGTTGTCTGAAGACATGTTGATCAGCTTGATGTCCACTGACTGACTCAAGTGTTAGCTGCAATCAAAACTAAAGCTTATTATTTTGGTTTGATTTCTTTTCTTCTTTTTAAAACTAAGGTTGTTTGTGAGGTTCAGACACAGCTCCTACTATTCTTACATTGTAGAAAATTTGAAAAGGCTTTCTTATTTTCTTTTTTTTTTCCCCTCTGTTATACTGATAATTTTTTGTAGAACAGAGAACTATTTAGTCTGGTTATTTTATTTTTTTTCTGTCTGGACTGATTTGGTGTTGATTTTGCATAGTTAGTCATTACTAATGCATGAAATTCATATCTAATATTGTTAACACAAGTTTGCCCAAAGTAAAATAGAAAATATAGTTTTGCATTGATTTAAAATTTGCTATCTAAAGGGAGCTACTCATATCTGCTATTTAAGAATGGTGTGAGAAAATGACAGAGTCTGAAATCAAGACAAAAATATTAAGATAAACACTTTTTCCCTGATCTCTATGGCCTCTAAGAAACAGGAGGAGACTATAATTTTATTGGTGGGTGAAACTGCAAAATTTCTAGGAAGCTGAACATGACAAGAACACAAACAGTGGACAGTCTGAAACCTGCAGTTATCTGCCTATAGTTATTATAAATGTGTCATGTATGTGTGATAAAGGTCCATAATATTTTGCAGAAGTGCCTATTATGCACCTGTTATGATTTTGCTGTTTATAGTGCCAATTCCTCATACGGTGCTTAGGTCTTTAAAGATAATAGGGATGAAATCAGTGCTCTGTGTTGAAACACTCCCACCATCACCTTGGGTGAGTTGCTAGGCATGGTCTCTACAGACAAATTGTGAATTCCAGAAGTTTTTTTGTTTTTTTTCTTTTTAATACTAGTATATTCTTTTCGATACAAAATCAATCTCCTGATTATTGTTTCTTAATAATTAAGTAGTCTAGAATTTTCATTGGTTTTATTTCTGAAACTTTCATTACAGTAGAGCATACACCACACAGGCTTGACTGATGCACAGAACAAGAAATCTGCTATAGCCCTCTGTGCTGTAACCCCAATGTTTTAGGTGTTTGCTGCAGGGGAATCTACAACCTTACCAAAAGCTTGTATGCTCTGGAGATTATCCACCAGTGACAATTTTGTTTTAAATACACTGGGAGGTGGGACGAAAATTCAACATCTCATCTGTTGCTTTTTACCATTTTTGGAACTCACTGTGTAGAATTGGTTCTGATGGTGAGTGACTTTTGAAACAGTAATGGAAATGCAATAGTGCAAAAGCCACTCCTTTAACAAACAAACAAAAACCAAACAACTTCCCCACAAACAGAAGCTGAAAAGGAATTCAGGTTTCTTTGCTTTGCACTTGAAGAAAATATCACTCAACAGGATGAGTGGGGAAGGGGGAAGTTCAGAGTCGTGATGTGTCTTGGGGTCACGAACCCATGTCCTATTCTCTCAAGAGGGTCCTAATACCTTGACTGTAAATTATTCTGGATCATTATAATTTACTAATAATATCTTCAGATTCTGGGATCCACAGAAGAGCTATTCTCTCTCAGAGGGTTCATTTCAGTCACTACTCTCTTCCACAAATATTTGTTGCATGCCACTAAGGTGAAGTGCTTTGCAGAGGAGTCCCATAGGCAGTTTCTAGCCCTTTGTGACTCAAAAAGTCTCTCTAATTATTTATCAAATGGACTTTTCATAGATGTTGCTATTTTATCATTTAGGTCAGACCTAGGTTTCAAAAAATCTTTGATTGTGCACATTGTCCAGGCTGTTGAGTGGAAGTGGATGACCAACATTGGAGTTAACCACCTTGGTGAGTGAGTGCTTTTTTTAATTGAAAGAATGAAAATCCAAATAATTCTCCATAACTATGATTTTTGGAGTGCTTTAACTATTGATTGAAGTAGAAAGAGAGGACATGCTGAAGTGCTGTGTCTTTCCTCTGTCCTTTTCATTTTGAAGGAAAGTGGTGAAGCAATGCGGAGAATAAATAGACTCCACAACTAAGTTTAGTTATGAAGTGGGTATGTATTGGAGCACTGGCACAAGTGAGATAGCTCTCATACAGATTTGTGCCCCGAGCCTTGGGCTGTGCCACAGCTTTATTCACAAAGGTATTCCATATGTAAGAGATTGCACAACTTTCCCATGCATATTCAACCCCTGGCCCTGCCTGTCCTCACCTCGTATGGTAATCAGGTCCACGCCCTTCTGGGCATGCCTTGTTGGCTGTGGTGGTCGCACGGGGGTCCCTGGTGGTCTCTGAGGCTGAAGATTTTGTAGTCTTCTTCGGAGATGAACTTTTGAACCTTTTCTCCTCTCGCATGCGCTTCTTGGTCCCTCGGTCCTAATCTGGGTATTCCTTGGTCTTAATGAGCTTGGAGACAGAGGGATTTCTTTATCTGGGCTTTTTGTATCTCCTGATCTCCTCTTGGTATTGTTTTCTATGCAAGAA
>WBNO01024440.1:48470-68390 GCA_013400575.1 Peucedramus taeniatus
GGAACAGCAGTGAACAGCAGTTTGGTCTGAGGACACTGCTCCGAAAGGACTGGAGTACCAGAGGACCCTGCTTGTTTTCTCTCTCTCCACTGGATTTCTCTCCAGAGGAAGACTGAACTCATTTTTCATCACCATTGGACTTTCCTACAGGACTATTTCACTTCATAGAACTGCATTTACTGCTCAAGGAGGATTTCATCTGGACTGCTTTCACCACCCTGATACCCAGGGTGTCAGGTCACATCCCTGCCTCTGTCAGAGCATTTTCTGAGGTTTAGTTGTTTCTTTGTTTTTTGCTTGTCTCTTAGTGCTATTACATTTGTATTTGTCTTTGCTTTGTCTAATATTCCTAGTAAAGAACTTATTATTGTTATTCCCACTCCCAAATCTTTGTCTGAGAGTCTCCAATTGCAAAATTAAATTAATCTGGGGGAGGGGGTTTACATTCACTATTCAAAGGGAGATTCCAGCTTTTTGCTGGCAGGTACCTGTCTTTCAAACCAAGGCACTCTTGATTGACTTCAGGATGGTGGAAAAATTAACCAGATACTGAGTCACTCAGTCTTGCCAAAAATGGCATCCTCTGTACAAGCAAATGCAACTCTTAGGTCTGGGGAACTTTGATGTGGAAAAGAGTCATACCTCTAAAGCTGGTGACAGCAA
The DNA here is from genome assembly GCA_013400575.1 of Peucedramus taeniatus. Classification (NCBI taxonomy): domain Eukaryota; kingdom Metazoa; phylum Chordata; class Aves; order Passeriformes; family Fringillidae; genus Peucedramus; species Peucedramus taeniatus. Next base: position 49,134 of record WBNO01024440.1, read on the forward strand.
GGCAGGTAATCTGGGGACTTCAGTTCTGGACTTTTAAATCCCACTTTAATGCTACTTCTAAATATAGAATTCTTTTGTGGATTTGGGCTTAAGTCATTTCTAGCAGGAAGGACAGTTTAACACTGAAATTGATTTTATTTAACAAGGTTGTGTAATTTCAATTATCAGATGTTTTTAAACTTGTTTTAGAGATCTGTCATGATGGTTTTATATAAAGTAGACTGTCTTGGAGCAGGGGTTGAACAAGACAGGAACTTAAGGTCACTTCTAGCCCTACTTTCTGTAATCTACACTTAGAATAAAGCATTAGCTGTTCTGTTCTGGCATGAATGGTTTGTGGTTGGCTTATTTCTGTGGAATGTAGGCTGAAAATCAAGAAAATCTGCTGAGCAATCTTGATGGTCTCGCAAGCTTTGAAGTCATAAAATAAGCTTGCAAGGCTGTAAAAAATTGATCAGAAGACTCTATTTCACTGTTTACTGCAGGACACATGTTCCATCCTGATTTATATGCTATGAAGTTATGCTTAGGTGTATTCCATGCTCTGGAGCAAAGCCACAGAGACCAATTAAGTTCTCTGGATTAATGAAGATACAACTGAGAGTGGAATTTGGTTCATTGACTTCTCTGGGACTGCATAAATATGAATTTAGAATGGTTTTGTTCATACAAATGTGGTTGAATCCAATACTTAAATGCATATGTAGCTGAATACAAAAATACTGTGTGAAACCACTAGACTAGGAGTGACTACTGTAGAATGAAAAAAAAATACTGTAACTGTGCCCATCGTCTGGAGAAAAATCTTATCAAGTTTGCTTGGCTTTTTTCCTGCAATATATTGTCTTAACTAAATGCTATGAAGTTAATTTCAGTTGTCTCCCTCAACATGCTTCCTTGAAATTCTGTGAAAGAAAACCTTTTATTTAATAAGTGCATGTGGTCCTCAGGTTCTTTAGAGTGAGAAAGAAAGTACAAAAATTTTTTACTAGAGTGTCCAAGAGTAGAGTTGAAAGGCAAACTACTGGTAATGGTAATAGTCAGGACTAATTAGATTGAAGTACTGGCTAAGGTCCTTAAACTGCAACACTGCTGCTTTGTGTTTGCCAGGTATCAGAAAGTGAGAAGCGTTTAGCCAGGTCAAGAATTGATTTGATAGATAAAGAAGCATCTGCCACTTAGTGGGCAGCACTCTAAATTAGAAAATGTGACTTTGGTCACTTGAGTTCTGCTGCTAGTCTCTAATAAGGAAGAAACTTGTCTGTGACCATTTTAGTTGCTAGAAATTCATGCCAGTCTTTATAAAGTTTCTTTGTTGTCTTGAAAATGCTGTATTTAGAGAACTGATTAAAAATTAGTTTATACACAAGTACACAAATTTTAAAACTGTAATCTAAGTGTCCCTTTTTGTATGCCAGTAAGCTAACGTAGGTGTTAGAGTTGGTGTGAGATATGCTTTTGCTAGTGTTCCCTATCTTGTACAGTGCAAGATCGAGCCTATCAAGAACTTGAAAAATTTCAGGATGTGTTTCTTAAAGATGAATTCTTGAGATATGCTGACTATTACTGCCTTCCATTTTAATTGACTATAAAAAGTAATGGAATGATTTAAAAGTGGAACCATTTTTCTCCTGCAGTAGAATTCAAATAGCTAAATATTCTTCCCATCTCTCTTTGGCAGATTGATCCTGACTGGGTGACAGATGCCCACCAAAGCTGCTCTATCACTTATCTGGATAGAGGAGAGAAGGTTCATGGGTCAAGATAGGGACAGGGAGAGTATGTCCAGGGAAAAACAGACTTGACTTGGGGAAATTAGTTTAATTTATTACCAATCATATAGGAGTAAGATAATGAGACATAAAATCAAAACTTAAAACACATTTTCAAAATTTAAAAACACCTTTTCCCCTACTTCCCTTCTTTTTCCCTTCTTCCTGGGCTTAACTATCTTATTCACACGACCTCATACAGGGGAATGGGAAATGGGCAATTGTGGTAAGCCACCACATGTTGCTGAAACTCCTTCTTCAGGGGGAGAATTCCTCACACTCTTCCCGTAATCCAGTGCGATGTCCCACCCAAGACAGTTCTCCATTAACTTCTCTAATGTAAGTCCTTCCACTGGCTGAAGTTCTTCACAAGCTGCTCCCATGTGGGGCCCTTCCACAGGGCGCAGTCTCTGAGGCGCAGCCTACTCCAGTGTGGGACCCTCATGAGGTCACAAGTTCTGCCAGCAAGACTGATGCAGTGTAGACTCCTGTCTCCATGGATCCACATGTCCTGCCAGAATCCTGCTCTGGTGTGGGCTTCTCACAGCCTCCTTTGGGCATCCATTTTCTCTGAGCTCCTTCATGGTCTCCAGGTGGATTGTTGCTCCACCCTGGACCTCCATGGGCTGCAGAGGCATATGCTTCCTCACCATGATTTTCACCATGTGCTGTAGGTGGATCTCTGCTCCACCACAACCTTCATGGGCTGCAGGGGCACAGCTCCCTCACCATGGTCTGCACCACAGTCTGAAGGGAAATCTCTTCTCTAGCACCTGGAGCACCTTCTCCTCCTCCTCCACTGACATTCATGTCTGCAGAGCTGCCTCTCACACATATTCTTAGTCCTCTCTTCTTTGGCTGTAGTTGCTGTTGTGTAGGATTTTTTCCCTTTCTAAACTATTCAATCCCAAAGGTGCTACATCCCATTGATGGCCTTGACCAACAGCTGGTCCATCTTGGAGCCATCTTCCATGGACTCTGTTGGTTGTGGGGGAAGTTCTTAAAATTTCTCCTAGAGGCCCACCCTGCAGCTGCATCCTGCTACCAAAACTTTGCCACACCAATTCAACACTGACTCTGTGGTTCTTCACCCAGAATCACTTTATATCTTCCACTCCATGTGCTCCTAAGATACCTAGCCTTCTTGTGTTGTTATGCTTTTTAAACATCCTAATGATAAATTACTGTCTCTCTGAGAGCCTACTTGCTGAATTCTTTCAAAGGTTTAATTTAACAAATAATGATGCCATGATGGTGAATCCATTGTGAAGAGAGTGAAAATAAAAACTTTGTAAACTGCAGTACTAGCTGAGGACTGCCAGCAGAGCTGAAAGAATGCTCTATTTAGACTTTGAAGCTCTTTTTCTGCAGTTCCAATTATATTCCTTGGGTAGTGCAGCGCCTCTTTTTCCACAGCACTGCACTACTTTGTGACTGAACAAGACTTTGCTCTAACTAGATAGATTCCATTTATGCTTGAACAGATACCAGCCAATGGATGAAAGAACAAAATTTTGTATGATGACCATAGAGGCATGAGATTGCCTCTTCAATGGTATTTCTGAGATGTACAAGTTCATTTTCCAGCTAGGCCTTTTACCCCCCACCTCCCCAACTCTCATGTCTTCATTGTTGTCTGTCCTAATGCTACTTGCAAATGCTGAAGTGTTTCCCTCAGGACACTTATTGTTCTACCTTGTACTTGCTGTACAGTTGTAATTAAAGGTGTGAATATCATTCCTTCCTTCTTAAGCAAACCATATCTACTTCCCTAGATTGTACAATCTCTCTTACTGGGTTACAGTGATGAGGCTGAAAATTATGTGTGTTGCACAGAAAAGCCAACAGGAGCCTGAGAGGCTAAAGTAGGGAAATAGATTTATTTGTTATCCAGAGAGCCACTTGACCAATGTAAGGTAATCCTCTACTTGTTTTCTTATACTTTGTTTCATCCAAATTTAGCCACCCCCAAAATACGGGATTTCTGCCATTTTTGCTGGAAGATTATAACAGGTTAATACATCTTGCATAGAAAAAGTTTTTCATGGTGTTCAGTGTAAATTATTTCACAGATGAAATATACCTTGCTGTCAGGAAGCAGCCTAAATTTTCACTTTCTTAATTTCATCCCATTACTCCTTGTTATATCCCTTGCACCAATCTAAATAATTCATCACCTTTCTTAATGTTTATATCCTTCAAATATTTATAGGCAGTTATCACATCTCCTTTTAGTCAGAGCTTAGCTGAGCTGTTTGTATTTAGACCTTTTAATCTTTCTTCATAAGAAAATCCTCCTACATGAGTTTGAGGGACGGATCCTCAAAGGTATGTAGGTGCCTGTCATTGACTTGAGTGGACTTGTGGCCTAGATATTAGTGCCATTAGGCAACAGGTTTTTTTTCCTCTCTGAATTACTACTAATTTGTCAGTATTAGATTCTAAGGGGTACAGAACTGGATGTGATATTCCAGGAGCATTGTGGCCAGTCTTCCCTGGCTTGCTGGGTCATGTATCACCTCAGTATGCAAATTCCCCAGGGTGTGTTGTGCCTCTTGCTCTCACACAGAATTGGAAATTTGTTTCTATGGTAGTGTTCGGTATTGCCCTTACTTGCCTTCTGGACCTACATATATTCCAGATTTCTTACTAGTGAATTTGCTATTCTGTGTGTGTGAGTACATATATTTATTATAGATGCATATATATATATATATAAACAGTAGTTACTGTCCATTGTCTGAACATAGATGAAATTAAGAGGTTCTGCTGAACATTAATCTCTATATCACTACGCTATATAGTTTTCCAGCTTCATATGGTGGCATTAATCACTACTCTTTGTGTACAAAATTTTTAAAACAATTTATTGTCCATGTAACTCTGCTCATATCCAAGCCAATTTGAAATTAAAATTGTAAGGCAGAATCCCTATATCAAATGCTTTACTAAAATCCAGCTAGAGTAAATCTAGTGCAGGACATATTTCATTATTCTCAGTGGTCTCTTATGTCCCTCAGGTATGAATTTTTGTTTGAATCTTCCATTTTTGTCTTGTGCAGTATGAATTATTACTGGTGGGTATGGTTTCTGGACTACTACAACTGGAAAAACTCTCTCATTCCAGTTAGAAATGGAAATAGTCAGACCATGTTTGGGTTCAGGATGGACTGAAATTTTTTTAAAGTACCAATTTCTGCCATCACAAAAGAGTTTGGACACAGAGGTGTAGGTCTGGAACTAGTCAGATCTGGGCAGATCAGCATACTGTTGGTAATGACTGCATGTTTGTGGGCTTAACATGAAATATTCTTAGGTTTTATTCTTTTAGTCTTTTTTGTCTAAATTAAGGAAATAGTTAAAGCAAATATTTTGAAATTAAAATCAAGTACTATGTAAATGTGTAAAAACAACTTTATTTTTGAGTGGATAAAACTAATAACCATATTTGAATGAACTTTGAGAGATTTCTTGGCTGCATCAAAGTTTTGTCTGAGTAAATAGCTTTTGCACAACTCTACTTCCATTTTGCGTCTGGAAATGTGAAATCAAATCTTGGAACTTGATACTGCTATTTTAGATGCCATAGTTCTAGTGCAGGGTGATGCTACGTCAAAGCCTGTATATCACCCACAAGCCTGCCAGACTGAACTGTCTCTCCCTTGCTTGTTTTTCTGACAGTGTTTGGGTGGTGGATTTGGATTTTTTTTCTCCTGTAAGGGCTTGATGCTTGTCAAGTCTGTAGAAAAACAACAAGACTTCAAAATATAACATGGTAGTAGCACCAAACTTGAATGACTTTCCTAAGGCTGACTTAGCTCATCTATGCTATTTTTCTGGATGACCTTGTTTTATTGCAGGGAGCACATTTTTCTTTTTAGCATTCAATACAATGCATTTATCATCTTTCATCTCTCACTATTTCACATTTGCTTATTCTGAATCTCATGATGCAGATTGTCATCTGCAGCAAAAGTATTTTACTGAAGACCCATTTCAATCTTCTACATAGCTGCTGTGCATTATTTTGAGTCTTATACACCATTGTCTTCCAGAGGTATAGAATTTCAGCTTCTGTCTTGCAAAGCTGGCTTTTTGTTAGTTTTGTGATTTTCTGGCGTCACATGAATTCACATGAATTCATCACATGAATTGCATGAATTCTTCTGTTGCTTAAACTATTACCCAAAAAGTTGTATGCCTATGTAATGCAGCTATGCAGATACGTGTCCTACCAGAGACACTCATACTCTGCCTCTTTCTTTGCAAAGACCGCCATGTGAGGGACTATTTTTAGGTTACATTATCAAACTAAAGTGTAAAACCTGGTCTTCCAGTGTTAGCCCATATAGCTTTCCTGAGAAACCTTTTTAAGTGTAGGCAAGCCACTTCTGTGTGACCTTTAGCTGAAGAAAAGTGAACAGAAAACAAAACTCAGAATCTTCTATGGGAAAGTGAGCACTTAGGCTGCATGCTGGCTTGGACCAAGCTGGATCATTCAGACTTGGGAAATGAGGAATTTTATTTTTTGGATTTTTAAACATTAAGCAAAGCAAACAGGAAAGGAATAGCACCTCCTAAGACTGATGATCTACTACTTAATAGCCACTGTTTTTCTATTATATCTTTACACCTCCGCAGATGTGTAGTGCTGGAGAATCAGATCCATAATGCTTCTCTGACTGCCTGTAAAGATTTAAAAAAATACCAACAGAGATGAAGTGTTTAGGAATTAAGGGAATAAAAAGGATCTCACACATTTATAACTAAAAATCACTAAGATGAACTTATTGCAAAAGCCAGTTTATTTCAATGTTATATTCTATACTCTGAAAAAAGTACTAGATCTTTCCAAAATGTGATTAATTAAACGGTCATTTCTTTTCTGTATAGGAACATAATATTTGGGGTTTGATTTCATTAGGCTATTTTACTGATTTGAATTCAAAACTTTCAATTCTAATAAAATAGAAATGGCAGGAAGTTGATATACTTTCTACTCTCTTATTAGAATAATACTGTTAGTTTCTTTAGTTCTAGTAAATGAATAATGACACCAATTATTGATCTTGTGACAGGTTAAGAAGAATATTATCTCAATACATACCAGTCAGCTTCACCTTTTATTGACTTGACCTTTAGCTTCTGTAACAAAATTAGGACACCTATATAACACTGTGCTGTGATTTTGAAATTCTGACATGGTTTGGATTATAATTTTGAAATTGGTAAAACAGTAATTATCAAATTGTTAATCTGCACCAGTAACACAGGCAGATAGAGCTGAGACAGGCTTTGGTCAATAGCCAGTGATAACATAGATGTTAGGGATTTGGGATAGTGTTTTTTTTGTTTGTTTGTTTNTTTTTTGGTATTATTTTTGTTAAGTTTCACCTTTCTTTATTTGCCTTTTTTTAAAAGAAAAGAAAAAGGTCCTTTAGCAAAGAGGACCTGAATAAAGGAATAAACAAGCCTTCCAGTCCACCAAAAAGTGGACTTAGTGGGTTAAAAAAAAAACTAACCCACAAAAAGTGGGTTAGTTAAAATTGTCAGAATTTCAATCCCCACTTCCACTATGCCCCAAAATATTTTTTCTTGCTTTCTTGTGGAAAATACTATTCTAGTTTGGCTTTTGCTGCAGAAGATCTACTAAAAAGCCAGTCTAATAAAAATAAACTCTATATGATGAAGATGAGAGTGTGCAAATAGTGGAATGTAAACTAGTACAATCTAAAATATTTTGTCATATAAAAGGTACCTTGGTTCCCTGTAGGCCTTGTGGTAACATCAAGGTCATCCCTCTATCTATTTATCTATCTATCTATCTATCTATCTATCTATCTATCTATCCTATACATCTCCATTTTTCTGCTATCAAAGAAGGAGATAAACATGAAGGGGAGACATGGTGGAGCAAGTAAAATGTCTACTTATATGGGAAAACAGAGGATTATGAAGACAGGTGCATGCACCCTGGTGGGAAGGGCCGCATCTCCTTGAGAACACCTAAAAGTTTCTTCTAATAAGAGAATGCCTACAAAAATGAAGTATGAAATTGCTGCAAATTGAACCTTGTCTAGATTTGGGGTAAAACATATTGATCAAGACTGTTTTTCATGAAATATGTAGACTTTCTTCTACAATACTCATAACAGTCACAAAAACAGTGCTGATCTTGTTGACCTGTAAGCCTTATCTGTTTTAACAATGAAAGGTTATTCCTGCTATAAGTCTTTTGTCTGAAACAGCAGAGGTTCCTGTGACTGATATGAAGGTTACAACCCTACTGACAGTCTGATGCCTTGGGATAAATTCTCTTTCGTAGTTCACCCTCTTAAAAACCATGGCAACTTCACACATGCACAACTCCAAGCAAATGAACAAATATATCCATGTGGAAAGACAGTGAAGTTGCAAAAAAACTTGAGATGTGCAAAAACTAGAAAATGTCTGAATTAATCTGTTAGTACAACTTTCCTGTGCTCCAGTGCACACACGCTTAATATAGTGGCCTACTTGTGTGTTCAAATACTACCCTTTTCTAAGGATTTCTGATTTGTATTTAAAATGGGCCTATCTAAAAGAGAAGTGAGGAAAATATAACAAAAGACATTATTCCCCAGAAGTTCTTTGCTTGTTGTCTATGTTCCTTTAGGTGTGCTTAGTGAATCAGATAGGCACTTGCGAGGTGAGAAATTATAGTTTCTTGGGTTCTATCCTTGAGTATCAGGCTGTAGAAACGCACTTTCTTCCTCCTTGTGCTATGGAAATCCTGTGGGATGTTAGGTGAGAGGATTTCGGCTCATTCTTGTCACAGCTAGCAAGGAATTTTCTACTATTGTTTCTTGCATGCCACTAACAATCTAAGATGGTAGCATCTTCAGCTGAATTTCTTGGAGTTGTGCTATGAACATAAGTGATGTTGTGCAGGATTGAGCACACTAGAAAAAAGTATTCAACTGTGGAATCTAAAGTCAAGTAACTTCTGTTCTTAATAAATTTGCGCCATTGTTGCCCATCTTCAGAATGTAGGGAATGCTTCTGCCTCACTTGCAGGCTGTGAATGCTAACTCCTTTTCAGGCCCTGCCATGGGCAGTGCCATAGAAAAGGCGAGGAAAAATTAATCATTCTGTCTTAGGAACAAAGAGACGGATCACATACTGCAAACACACACCACAGTAATCAATGAATGACTGTTCAAACTGTCCCCACATTGACCGAAACAGATTCTGCAGAAATATTAAAGCCACTGTCACTGAGATATGTAGCAGAAAAACTAAGGAACAGGAAGCTGAATGAAGTCGTATTTCTGCCATATAACTATATTTTATACCATTTTTGTGGTTTTCCCTGCAACCTTTTTCCTTACAATTTTTTGCTGGTTATATGCAATGCAGCAGGACTTCCTTTAAAGACCTGACTTCCCCAGGGCTTCTTGTAAGCTGTAACTGAGACTGGGATAACTCAAAGTTTTCAATTTCTAGACATTCAAATTGGATCTAGTGACAGAGTTAGAAAAATGAAACATTATGGATTAGCAGAGCCTAGCCCTGGGTATTCCATAGGAGTCACTGAAGACCTTCTGTGTTATTTCAGCTAAAGCCAGAAAATCTTTTCTTGGGAAAGTTCATTTTGGTACTGAGAGGTGTTTTTTCATGCTTATTGCAAACAATGGAAGGAGACTTTAAGCTATTTTTTTTCACTTTTTTCTCTCACGTGCATAACCAAAATCCACCACTAAAATCATGTGATAGGTACTTTTGGAGCTGTATGTGCAGCAGGGTTAAGGACCTCATATGACCTACCTACAAAAATACTTCTCTTAATGGTTTTTAATACATCTGAGCATCCTACAATTTGTTTGGAAAAAAAAAAGATATGCCAAAGTCAGGAGCGTTCTGGACTTGATTACATCTATTTCATGGTGAGAAATTTCAAAGAGGCAAATTTCAGCTAGAAAAAATTGCAACCCATTTCCTATGTAATGCAGTTGCTTCCATACCTGTTCACTCTTTTCTGGGATCTCTCAACTGTGGCAGCTTATCAGCAGGAGTATCCACCAACCCAGGCTACTTAAACACTGTATGGATTACTTCAGCTATGGTTAGCCTGTCATGTCCTTATTCTTAAAAATGGCAACATTTTACTCTGCCAGTGGTGCTATGGAGTTTTGTGGGCATTCTCAGACTCTGTGCAGTATTCCTTTGGGTCAACAGAGTCTGCTCACCAATTCTCCCCATTATTTATCCCCCAAGTTTTTTTTAACCTTGGGTGTAATTTAAACAAAACCAACACAACAAAAAGTAATAGTGCATTTCTGCAGTAAATTGTGCTTTTTAACTTTTCTAAGTTTGACAATTGTGCTTTATCCATGGCATATTACCATAGGAAGGAAGAAAGTTCCAGAGATATAACAAAATATAATGCAGTAATATCTTTTTACATGGCTTTGTATTCAGTGGAGATTCAGTTTTTTGGAAGGGTAGGCTATTGGAAGTTTTGCAATTAAACAAAACAAAGCATTTAATAATAGTGTTTCTTTGATGATTTCTTGGATGATTTTTTATTTAATTAGCATTGGAGGAAGAACAGTGTTGACAAGTTAGTTTACTTTGATGAAGTATAGGACCTGCCTGTAGCAAGACCTCTGATTCTGTTGTTAACAGAACAGGCAGGAGCAGGAGGAAGATAATTTTTGGTATCCTGGCAGAGATACTGCTGTACCAAGAGTGGCAAAGAATGGCAAAGGATTTTCCTAAAGTGTTCATAGTGTTTGGTGTCAGGAGTGAAGCAATCTAAAAGAATGGCTATCAAGTAATATCAAATAGGATTCCTGTGGAAATATACACAAAATCTTTCACATGGGAATAATCAGCTTATATGTGCATGGTGCGAATGATGGAGGGTGATTCTAATGGCTAGATTTTTGTTAAGACAGCTTGCTTTTAACAGGGTTTGTGCAAAGATCTTTGTAGTGTAGATCGGCAGACTGTCATAATCTTGGCCTTGACTCTTCAGTGGGAAGCTAAGAATGTTGGAAGTGCCAAGTGATGAATGTAGAAACAATCTCAGCATTTACGAATATCCCAGTGTTTGGATCCTTTTGTGTAGGAATTAGATACCAAAAGTAAAGGTTTGATACTTACTCTGTCACTTACTGGCTTATCTTCCTAAGTAATGAAATCCCCAGCTAAGCCTTTTTAACACTCCTGTCCTATGATGCGTGTTCGGTGTTGCTGCTTTGATCCATGCCATTTTGAGTTTTGATCTCTTTTCCTTCCTGCCTCTTTCTCTCTGCCCAACATCAGTAAAAAGCTGCTTTGCAGAATTTAGAAGCACATTGAACTTTTGAACTGGTATCAATGGTTGGTTATCCAAATTTCTAGGAGGGAAATTGCTATTTAAAATACTCCTTTTGTTCCTTTTGGAGTCTTAGCCCAGATAAAGAAATTATAAGTAGTGGTGTGAATCTCTTTGGTACTTTCCGGTGAATGTATTGGGAAATACATATTAAATACATTACATCCACATGCGTAATATGAATTTAATCTCCAAGTCACTAACTCCCAGGTCTACCTCCTGCTTCCCGTGAGGTGGGAAACCTCGTAAGTTAATTAGTGATAGCACATAAGCTTCAGCCCTGAAGAATACTGTTCATTTTATTACTTGTGCTGTGTTAAAAAATGGAGGATGCTGCTGGAGGGCAAAATGCATGGAAGCAGAAGAAACACTTGGCAATGGAAGAAAGCTTCAGTAATGCTCAGACATGCTAGTGCAAGGCTATCCTGCAATCGTACATTACATGTGCCTGGTCAACCCACAGCTGAATGAATTTGGGAAACAATCACAAGACAAATTTTAATATATAAATAAATGTATATATATATATATGTGTGTGTGTGTGTGTGTGTGTGTGTAGGGAGAGATGTGTAAGAGCTCTAATTGCCCTCATAGGGCTTGTTGGAGGGTTCTCAAAGGATTGTAGTATGGCTGTCCTTTGGCCTTGAGCCAGTACATTGAAAAATTATATCTGCCTGGTCTCAATGATCTAGGTAATGTTGATTGTACCTTTTCCTGCAAATGCACTCCCGATAATGCTTGGTCTAGTTACAAAGAGATTCATCATTTGTATTATTTTCTCAAAATGTAGGGGGTTGCCCTGTTTCATACCTTAGCATTCTGCTGAGGCTTTAGCACTGTTGGCAGCTGGATGCTGAAAGATTTTCCTTAGAAGAGAGTGGAGTAATAAATCTTTTGTGAATGGGGGAGGGGAAAGTGGGATCCACAGAAGAGAGAGGTATTATAATTGCAGAAATTAGAAATAAATTATTCAAAAACAGTAGTATTTTTATGGCACTGTAACCTCTACTCCAGCTGGGGCTTCTTAGAAAAGCCTAGAAATAACAAAAGCTGTGGGATGCAAAATAACAAAGGTCAGACAAAATGTTCACTACTGAGATGAAAAGCTAGGTTTGGAGATTAACTTGCTCTTTGAAACCTCTTTCTTCTTACAGAAATAACAGTAGCACAGGCTCAATGGCCCTTACCCTTACTGAAACCAAGTGAGTTAGAGCACATCAGGGACCCTCAGTAACTTTCCAAGCACACCTGTGTCAATACAAATTAGCCACTAATTACTCCAAAACACTGACTTTCTATATCAAAAGCTGTGTGGGAGTTCAGTTACCTCATGCCCCTTGTGATTCTAGTAATGATGTCTCAGTTACATGTGTATGTGTGTCTGAGAGATGCATGAACACCCATTAATGTGCCTGAGCATTTATGTTTATACACAAACAGCATACATTTTTCCTGTACTTGTCAGTGGTTCATTTGGTAGCTGATCATAGCTTCTCCTGTGTCAGTATTCAACTGGTATTCCAACAGGGGCCTGTGGGGTGTTTTTTTTGTCTCAGTTACAAATGTAAAGCCAAGGGCTTAGGTATATGAAATGTACTGGGACTCTTTAGGTGCGACATAAAATGCTACTCTTGATATTTTACATTATTTGCAGTAGAAAGTCTCCGGATTCCAGTGGTATGTAGAACTTCAAATGAAATTATTTCATTCTCTCTTGGGACAGGACTTTTGGGTTGCCCTTGAACAAGCCAGCAGAGATAGTAACAGAGTAGATGCTCATCCTATCCCTCCAGTGTAATAGTTTGTAAGTAGAAAGGTGGACATATGCTTGATGAGAAAAAGAAGCGGTTATGATGGTGCTTGGCTGACTTTCCCAAAATTCCAATGCTGATCACTGCATAAACCTATGATCAAGCACAGCCACATTGGTTTAGTTCCCCTAGTTCTGATCTACATGTAATAGGATCTGGAGTGTTTTCCCAGACTCTGTGTTGCACTATGTTGCTGCATGGAATTGAGCGTCCTCACATCTAAAGACTCCAGAGGAAAAGCTTTTTAAAGCGAATTTCTTAATGCAAAGTTATATAAAAGGCCGAGCAGCCCAACCAGAGATGGTGAGACTTTGCAGATGTTGGATGTGACCCAATATGCTGTCCTGGGGCAATTTCAGTACTATGGTGCGTTACTGCATTATTCTTTGAGAACTAAAGACATATTTTGAATTTCTTCTTGCATACTGGAAGAGAAAAGGCTGGTATTGCTGTTGTGAAGAGTACATAATCTAATCTTGTTCCGCAATAGAAGCAATAGTTTGTAGGATGTGGGGTAAGCTTGATGTCTGTTCTTGTGTAACACAAATCTCTGCTAAAATTAATGGACTTCTCTGGTTTTAAAATTTGCTTGAGTTTGGTTGCAAAATCTATCAAAGTTGGATTGCTGAACAGCAATAAATTTTGAAATTAAAAAAAATTAAATGAAAATAGTAGATACGTATACAGATGTTTTCATTTTCCTTAACTGCCATAAGGCTATGAAACTCAGTCCTTTCTTTTGGAGTGCATGTGGTAGCAAAATAAGTCTAGATACAAAATACCAACTGTAATGCATTCCTCTAGTACAGTGACTGTGAAAGAAATTAGGAAGTTTTGCATTATTATGAATTGTTTGAATTTAGAGGTAAAATTTTACTTGAGCTAAGGCCCTAGTAGATGGATTGAAATGTGTCCTCCCCCAATCACATTCCTAACAAATTTTTCTTTTCTACATTATCCTTTATGGCTCAGAGACTCTTAAGATGTGGTTTCAGGTGGTGCTCTAAATGCTTTGCTGATGCTTTCCTTAAAATGAGGAAATTAAAAAAAAATTCATCTCCATATGTAGGTATCTTAACATTTTTTAATATATTTTAATTAAAAGTCCATTCCCAATATTAATTTTAGATGAATGATTGTATAGTGACAGCTGAGGGGTCCTGCACTTGGCTGTATTCCATTAAGGCTGTATGACTTGTAATTAGAAATGAGCTAATGCCAAAGCTGATCTTTTCCAAAGTCTAAGTGTGTTCAGAGAGGAAGACTGTGTTTTAATTAAGAAGAGAGTGGCCAGTAGTAAAGTTCAGGTCCTCTATGTAGTGAAGAAGCAGCATACCACTCAGCAAAACCATAAAATAGAATTAAGTTTTGCTATCCTGACCACAGAAATTTATGTGATCTTAAGCAAATTTTGAATTTAGTGGGCTCTAAAAACATATTTCCAGTTTAGAAATAAAAATATTTTAGCTGACTTTGGATATTAGATTTTACCACTTTGGTTTTACTTTTTATTAAGCATAATTTTAAATGAGGTGATATTGAAACCTTTTTTCCTAGGATTTAATAATACCCAACATTTTCATTAGGTTTTAACAAAGTCTTTAGAATTCCTCATCCTTTTTAAAATCAGAATCACCTGATACTTTTCCATCACTGAATTTCATGTACTCTGAGCAGTAAATAGGGCATGAGTTGTCTATTGTAAGACTGTGAATTAGAACTCTTGTGATTTTGAGTGCCTATGGATAGCGGAAGAGGAAGACATGCAAATCATTTTTATACCAAGGATTACAATGGGAGTAGAAGCAGGTGATGCTGATAAACTCCTTATAGAGTCCTGAATGCATACTTATTCTTGTTTCTCTTCAGATGAATGCCATTATAATAAACCCTTTTGTTTACAACCTCTCTTCTAAACCAGAAAGCTTGTGAATGCATTCAGCATACTGTAGAGAGGAACATATTCATCTATTCATCTGTCACTAAAGTGTAATCACCTCTGAGGTGAAACATGGCACTGGTTCTTGCATTAAGGTACTGCTGATAGTCTGATCACTTCATTTTTTATTTTTTTTTTATTTTTTAAATCTCTCAAGATTAAGTATCACCATAAACCAAGAGCTACGTTTAGCCTTTTTCTTTCTTCCTGTGACTTCTTATATTGGAACCAAAGTAGTTCTCTGTCCTTTGTCAGTGCTTATTTTTGAAAAAAGATGTTGAGTTAATAGTGAACATGTTGTTTTGAACTTCAGCAAAGGATCTCAGTTTGCCATTAAATTTGTGCTACCAGTAGACTCAAACAGGCAGCAAAAATGCCAGACAGTCCAGACCTTAATATATTTTTCACTGCTGGAGGTGGCGTGACAGTCCTCTAGTCATTTGACCATGAATTTAAAAATATTTGCCTGGAGCCAAAAGCCACCACCATATAGATTTCTCACTGTGCTGCAAGATTTAGGCCACTAAGGCTATAATTTTATTAAGGCGTCTTAGAGAGAAGCATTCCTTCGTAAACAGCCTTTGTCTTTTGAAAAGACCTTTCTCAACTTCTATATATATTTTTTTTTTTGCATTGATGACAGAACAGCCATTAAATCTGGGCAGAGATAATGCCAGGTGATAAATTCTTTTTCTCCTGACCTCGTAAATCAATTGGTAGAACTATACACTGCTTAGTGTTACAGTGTGCCATTTTAAATTTGCTACTACTGCAGCACAAACTAATTTTAGCACTTTAATGTTTGCTCTCTGATCCAGTTTGCAAAACAGCTCCTGGTTAAAAGCAATGCAATAGGTGGCTGTATTTATTGGCCTTATACCAACAACTGACAACAAGAAAATCACAACTGATGCCAGTATTAGCGTTATTACATCTAGGTACTAGTGAAAAAGGTGGTTGTGTTTATAGTAAGATTTGTATCAATTCACACTATACTATTAATATTTAGTTTGACTGTCAAAAGTCCCTTGTTGATACTTAGGGAAGAGAGGTAGAGATATTTCAAGTTTTAGTAGTCCTAGTTTTCCCAGAGCAAAGAAATCTGATTTTCAACTGGCATAGTTGTAGGTCAGGTTTCAAGAGCTCTACATGATTTCATTCTCTTGAGGAGCTTGTGGAAGAAATCTTCAGTGATCTGTTTGCAGAGTACTTCCCTCATTTTTCCATTAGTATTTGGAAAGGGCCAATGAAAGTTTCCAAGAGAGAGGGGAGGAATTTGTTTTTTCTGTATATAAGGAGTTCAAAAGGTGCCACTTTGCTGAGTTTGCCACCTTACTTCTGCCTCCCAGGAACAACTTATAATGTCATTGTATTTTCATAGCAGCTCCATCCCCTCAGCTTCTTGACCTGTTTGCATGGTGGTTGCAGGGTCAGTAGGATTAGGTGTAAGAATGAATGATGGACATATTTTGAAGTCTAGTGTGGAAGGATGGCCAAAGCAGTCTTAATAGAAGAGCCAGACTTCCATTGCAAGATGACAAGACTTTAAACCAGATGAGAAACCAACAGCAAAGAAAATTAAAAAGAGCAGTGTCATGGGTTGCAGTGCAAGATGTAACCAAGTGTATTCTATTACCATCTGTTAGAACTGGGATGAGGGATCTTCTGTTGATAAGGCAGCTGATAAGAAACCATCAAAGAGCAGTTTTCCTTATCTCTTCCACTACCAGGGATAAATCTTCTGCTAATGGGCCATTTGAATACCACTGATAAGATTCTTTAACCCCATTGGGAAATGCTCCAGCCAGGAGGAGGAGCCAAATCTCTCTACCTGGATAGAAAACCTGAGGACTGGAATAGCAAGACAGCCTTCTCCACTGGACTGCCAGAGAAGAGCAGGCCTATCCATCGTTGGACTTCTTTCTCCAGGACCACTGATTCAACAGAGCCATAGCTGATACTCCAGGAGGACTGCAGCCACCATTGCAAGCAGACTGCTGCCAACACTCTGACCGGCAGGGTGTAAGGTTGTATTCTGACTTTGTCAGTGGTTTTCTTATTACATGTATTTTGTTTCCTTTTTGTTTTATTTTCCCTTTTCCTAATAAATTGTATTTCTGACTTGGGGTGTCCTGCTGGTCTTGCTTCTCAAACCAGAACAAGCAGACATTAATATTTCATCCCTGTCATATTTATTCCTTCAATTTTTTTAAGAAAAGGTCTGCTGTAATTTTTGTCTTTCAAATGAAGTTCTCGTAAAAACACCATGGGAAACTTCAGCTTAATGCAAGAAAATCAGAGCGGGAAGGAAAAATGAAGGAGTCTGGGCAACACAGGAATGACAAGCTTTGGGATGCAGTGTAGAGCCAGCAATCTGAAGCTACAAAGGAGAGCAGTTGACCAGTGTGCAGGTACTTAAGAAGGTATTGTATTCATGTAGAAGCAGGCGATATTATATAAATAAATAGATAAGTAATTCCCTTCACATGAGTTGTGAAGGCATAGGGAGTGATAGCCTTGAACTGAGCTAAAGAGAATCAGCTTTGAGGAGGTCAGTTTGAGGCAAATCCCCAAAGGAACCACCATTGAAAGAAAAACTTAATCTTAAACTCTTAGTGTCAAAACAAAAAAGTTACTACATGCACAAACTTGTGTAAGCAGTTGCGTTTTGTCACCTTTGAAACTGATACTAGCTCTCACATACATTTACAAGTTGTATCTTCCTATGGATGAACATTAAAGTTAATTAACCATGGAGCACAACCTGTTATGTTAACAAAATGCTGTAGTGATGTCCCACTTCTGGCTTTGGGGATATATTCAAACTTACAAAAACATCCGGGCTATGATATCACCTGTGTCTGCGCAGCTTATACAATTTTGGTTGTATGAGAGAGAAAAAATAAATACTTCATTATGGCTGAGTGTTTTGCATTTGTAGGTTCCATATGATAAATTCTAGATGTAGAATTATTTGGTTTAACAGAGCCTGTGGCTCATTGCTCCAGCTGAAAATACATTTTAGGGTTTTTAACAAAGACCTTCCTTCAGAGTCTACAGGGTGAGTCCATGCAACCCTCTGAGATTCTTTAGTTTCCCTGTTTCCTGTGCTTTATTGTATATCTCTCTCTATGATATCTCTCTATGTTTATTCGTATAATTTTCTTATTATTATATATAAATGTCTATATTATGTATTTATATATATATTACATGTATATATATACACATGTATATATACATATATAATGTATAATTGTTATTTATCAATATAAAATCTCTGTGTAGATTATCTCAATATATGGATTGTGCATAAATTACCCATGGTTTTCTGTGTGTCATATATTATATATAGTTATATATAGATACATGCATATATAGTATCTGAATATAGTCCTGGGCAACTGGTTTTAGAAGACCCTGTCTGAGCAGGAAAATTGATCTAGATAAAGTTCATCTCTTCTGCCTTGACTGTCATTCTGTGGCTAAAGGAAACATTTGTTTTTCAGTTAGTTGTGGACTAATGCCCTAAAGAAAGGAGCTGAGTGATTTTAAAACTAAAATTAAAAATCACAGGATTTTTGGAGATGTTTTTAAGAAAGAGGTAATTTTCTTATTATTTTGGCCCAACTCACTTTTCATTTTTACAGTTTTGGGCTCCTATTTCCCTTTGTTTTCCGGCATATCTTTTCCTATCAGCAATCCTTTTCTGTTCTAACTTCCTAGAGGTGGGTGGAAGAAGAGAAGCAGAAAACAGAACAGTTTGCTGTAGCATCAAGTTTAGTGAATCCCTTTTCTCACCACAGACGTTTTTGTAGGCCTTACAAGAAGTGTTTTGCTGTGCAAACACTTAAGAGAACAGACAAACTGCAGCTAAAACACTCTTTAGTGGGAAATCAGGGAAAGTAGAACTGAGACAAGATAATTTCCACACCAGTGACATAATTGCTCCATCATCTTCTTTCCCCAGCTATCCATGTACTTCAGGAACAATGAAGAATGAACATTCAACAGCTCATGTATTCTTCTACTGATTGACCAAAAACTGTTCCTCTTTATTTACACTGCTTTTAATATGAAAGGAAATACCTGTCTTTTGTTACATTTCATTTCTTTTAGAGTAGGTTTTTGTTGTTGACTTAAATACAAAGAGTGTCTGACTTTTAGATAGACGTTTGAATTTGAAGAGCCACAGTCTGGTCTGGATCCACTAGGTGAGCTCACAACACTCTTGTTATAGAAATACATCTAAGAAAGAAATATAATAGAAATAATAGAATATAATAATATATAATATTAATATTATAACAATATAACAATATATAATATATAATGTTATATATCTCTATATTATATTATAGAATATAATAATAT
>WBNO01024441.1:0-14194 GCA_013400575.1 Peucedramus taeniatus
AAGAAAAAATCCTGGCTGTATGATTTCCAGAGTACAACTCCCCTTCCACTAGGACGGGAGTCTTGGGTATGTTTTTTTCCCACATATCCGAAATAAGCCATCTGGTGCTTTCCAATAATCATTTTTCTGTTGATTTATATTCTCCCAAAATTTGGATATTTCTGGGATCCCAAAATAAGGATTCTTGCCTGTATCATTACATTGGAAAAGTCTGATTTCATTATTATACTTAAATTTTTCTTCTTTTGTTTTTCTCTGAGTCCAATACAGAGTTGGTTCCTCTGGGATCCACCATGTAAGAGTTCCAACTTTATATCTCCTACAGGGAGTATTTCCTACTTTGTTAAGAAAATTTTTCCCAGTAAGCCAGAGACATTCTCCTATCACTGCTGAACTTCAAATCCACCCTTCTGGTCGGTTTTCCCCCCTTATATTTGTCCGGTTCCACTTTAAGGAGTTCAATTGGGCCCAAGCTGCTGCCTTTCCAGGGCCATTCCTCTGTCATCAAAGCCCTGCCACAGACCCAACAGTTAGTTAAGTTCCTTACTTATTCTTTCCCCCAGTTCCATAAACAGGTTTTTCCCAAATCTCGATATCTACTTCCTCTTCTAATTGCTGTTTAAGTTTCATATACGAATCTTGATGTGGGGCTGATACGGAGTTAGATTGTTGTACTGGCTTTGCCTTTTTGTTAACTAATTGTTCTTTTACCAAATCTTGGACTCTACCCCTGAAGACAAATGTGAAACAAACCCATCTCTCCCCTTTTGGACATTATTTCCCAACCTACTACCACTTGTTCCTAAGTTTTCCCCTGTCCAGTATTTTTTTCCCGTTTTGCATACAGGTACACTATTTGGATGGGTTATAACAGTGACTGTTGACATGGGTGAGAGTAATAAAATAAGGACCTCAGTTTCTTTCCATGTAAAGCCTTCGGTAGCATTTGTGACATGATTTTGCTGGTATCCCGAAAAGGAAAGGGCAAAAAATTGATGACAGAAAAAGGAATTACAGAGGTCCGGTATGTATTATACCTCCACCTTCCCTGCCTATCAAGTTGCTACCCATAGCAAGTGTATATAATCTTCTTGGTGGCAAGTACAGCGGCCAACTCAGTCTTGCCTTCTATTTCCTCATCACTTCCTCTTTGCTAATTTCCAGGCAAATAGTTTTTGACACTCCTTAACCATAGTTTCTATTCGTTCCTCAAATATCTCCCATTCAACAGGCACTAATAATTCCCATCCACAAAGCAAAGTTATTATTTCAGTTGTTCTTAGTTCAGTCTAGTCATAGTTTTGGGGAAATTTGGGAGAAAACCCCCAAAGGGGCCCCTTCAGAAAAGCCAACCCACACGGCCCCTTCCCCCAACCAGATTTTGGGAAAAGATTCCTCAGAGAGAAGTGGAAAGAACCTGTTTATTTAACAGGCAACGCACCCCCCAACACACAAAATGAATCATACTGGATGACAAAACTCTTTCACCGTACTGAAGAGATTTCAAATTCAGACAGTCTCTCTGGGAGTGCTTGCTCTGTTATTGGCCTCTCTGGCGCTGGGAATGACTGCTGCAGGCCACAAAGTGCAAGGTCTCAGTGTTTCCCAGGTCCCAGTCCAGAGCAGGTTCATATGCGTCCAAGAAAAGGAAAAAACAGTCCAGAAAAAATTCGGACTGCCTAGCTAAACTAGCTAACAAGCAAGAGAGAAAGGCAGGAGCAAGAGCAAAGCAAGGGCAAAAAGCGAAAAAGAGCAAAAAAAAAAAAACCAAAAGCAGCCCTATGTACAGTCTGTGTCTCGCTGTCTGTGTGGGAGTGAGCAGGCTGATAACAAAAGAAACTTAGTTTTTCAGAGCCGGTCTTGAAAGTACAGAGCATAATATCCAGCATAACAGAACAGACGATTGGGGATACAAGTATCATAACGTCATCCTAGGGCAAATCTGGATAGAGAATAGGTTTGGCGTTCGACACTTCATTCAATGCAAGAGTCAATTTTGTGAACTACAGTACCAATTTTTCCACTTTTTTTTTTTTTTTTAACACAAGGTTGGAAGAGACCTTTAAGATTATCCAGTCCAACCTGTTTCCTGACTCCTCAACTAAACCATGGCACCCAGTGCCACATCCAGTCTTTTTTTAAACACATCCAGGGATGGTGACTCTACCACCTCCCCAGGCAGACCATTCCAGTACTTTATCACTCTTTCTGTGAAAAACTTTTTCCTAATATCTGACCTATATTTCTCTTGATGCAACTTAAGACTGAGACCTCTCGTTATGTCAGTTGCTGGAGAAAGAGATCAACCCCCAACTGACAACAACTACCCTTCTGGAAGTTCTAGAGAGTGATAAGGTCGCCTCTGAGTCTCCTTTTCTCCAGGCTAAACAACCCCAGCTCCCTCAGTCATTCCTCATAGGGCTTGCGTTCCAAGCCCCTCACCAACTTAGTTGTCCTCCTCTGGACGTGCTCAAGTGTCTCAACATCCTTCCTAAACTGAGGGGCCCAGAACTTGACACAGTACTCAAGGTGCGGCCTCAACAGTGCCGAGTACAGGGGAAAAATTACCTCCCTGCTCCTGCTGGCCACACTACTGCTGAAGCAGGCCAGGATGCTGTAGGCCTCCTTGGCCATCAGGGCACACTGCTGGCTCATGTCAGTTGGCTGTCAACCAGTACCCCCAAGTCCCTTTCTGCCTAGGCACTGTCCAGCCACACCATCCCCAGACTATAACGTTGCAGGGGGTTATTGCAGCCAAAGTGCAAGACTCGGCACTTGGACTTATTAAACATAATCTTAATGGACTCGGACCATCCATCTAACTGTTCCAGGTCTCTTTGCAGAGCCCTCCTACCTTTTAACAGATCGACACAAGCTCCCAGCTTAGTGTCGTCTTCAAATTTACTAATGATAGACTCAATCCCCTCATCCATGTCATCAATAAAAATATTAAACAGAACGGGTCCCAGCACAGACCCCTGAGAGACATCACTGGTCACTGGCCACCCGCTGGAGACAGCACCATTCACCACCACTCTTTGAGCCTGGCCATCCAGCCAGTTCTTAACCCAGCAAAGAGTGGTCCCGTCCAAGCCGTGGGCTGACAGCTTTTCCAGTAGTATGCAGTGGAGAGACAGTGTCAAAAGCCTTGCTGAAGTCCAAGTAGACATCATCCACAGCCTTTCCTGCATCCACCAGGCAGGTCACCTGGTCATAAAAGGATATCAGGCTGGTCAAACACAACCTACCCCTCCTAAACCTGTGCTGGCTGGGTCTGATACTTAGGCCATCCTGTAAGTACTGCACGATGATACTCAATATAAACTGTTGCATAACCTTACTGGGTACTGAGGTCAGGATAACTGACCTATAATTACCAGCATCCTCCTTTCTATCCTTTTTGTGTATGGGCGTCAAATTGGTCATCTTCCAGTCATCAGGAACCTCACCAGTGATCAAGGACTGTTGGCAAATGGCCTTCATGTTCACCTTGCAGCATATAAAACACTTAACACGCTAGTGCTATTCACTTTGCTTCTCAGCTTCATGTGCTATAACATTCTCTCAAGCTCATGATGTGCAAAGCTGAACTGCTTCCAGCTAGAACTGTCTCAGCAAACTGTGCAAAACAGATAGCTTTCGCTGACCTTCCTCTTCCTGACATGTCACTATATGACACGAAATAAATGACATGCACACGCTGAGATGTCCAAGGCAAAAAAAGGGGCCGTTTATTTCCCGACCTCGATATTTATAGAATTCCCAAAGTGACAATGGATTGGAGGATAAAATTGCCACCTCTCCAACCACGCTGATCAAACCAACAGTCCCTAAATTCTCTCCTCCAGAAAGGAATGCAAAACAATCATTATTTGCATGAAAAGTGCGTGAGAAACTCCATTAAAAAATGTAAACATCAGGAGGCTTAGAAGAACTTAAGAATAAGGGCGACATCTCAACCTTTTTCTGTTTAAAAAAAGTAATGGAAAAAATGAACAATGTTAAAAAGAAAAATTGAACAATGTTCAGTGTCCACTCATGGAGGATTCATCAGAGCGATCACTCGCGACGTGTGCACCTGAGTCATCACTCAATGATGCATCCACTTGATGACTTTCAGTTTGGTCATGGTTTCCATTTTTCCTGTCGGCCGGATTCTGTCTCTGCAGTCGCAGGTCAGGACAAACACACTTCAAAGGTACCCAGCGTACCCCAGTATCTGTGGGTACGCACACATACCCACGCCCCAAAGCGATAAGGTCATAGAGACCTTCCCACTGTTTGGTGACTAAATTCCGCGTCTGAACCTTTGCTTGAGGTTGATGCGTCTCGTCTGAAGGCTGTAACCAGAAGTGATGGTTCAAACTGACAGGGTTATTGGAGTTCTGTGGCACCATAAGTAAATTTAAGGCGTACAAAGCTTTAGCCAACCAACTGTGCGGGGTTTCACCCTGCATTCCCCGTTTTTGTTTTTGAAGAACCCGCTTCAGGGTACCATGAGAGTGTTCTTCAATAGCTTGACCAGTCGGAGAATGAGGGATACCAAACCTGTGTGACACACTCCACAACTGCAGGAACTGCCTCACCTTCTGAGATGCATAAGCAGGACCATTGTCGGTTTTCACAGCAGAAGGTATGCCTAGAACGGCAAAGGCCTGCCTCCAGTGAGCAAAGACACCGCGGGCTTTTTCTACAGTGTGAGCAGAAGCCCACATTGCAGAGGAGAACGTGTCCATTGTGACATGCACATACTTGAGCCAGCCAAACTGAGCAATCTGGGTGACATCAGTCTGCCAAAGCTCTAAGGCCCTAAGGCCTCTGGGGTTTACCCCTGCCGGCAGAGACACAGCAAGCGCGTGACAGTCGTCACGCGACACGACAATGTCACGTGCCTCAGTTGGCGTCAACTGAAACTGCTTCTGCAGGGTATGTGCGTTCTGATGAAAAAACCCATGCGATGCCTTGGCCTGCGCAAGTGTGTCAGGCTGAGGTGCTACCCACGCTGGGTTAGCCAACTTGTCAGCCCTCGCGTTACCTTCAGCTACAAACCCTGGCAAATTGGTGTGACTCCTTACATGCAGAACATAGTACAGATGAACCCGGGCCTGCGTGGCACATCACAAAGTCTCTAGTAAATGAAACAAGGCAGGATTACTGACCTCCTTCAAAACTGAATAGTCCAACTGCTGTGCGCTGTTGGCCACAGAGGCAGAATCCGTGACCAAATTAAAAGGTTCCTAGGAAAATTCCTCAAATGCCATGACAGCAGCCCTCCATTCAACCAATTGGGCTGACCCATCCTCATGACCTTCCAGGACCTGCCACTCAGATCCATACCTCCAAGTAACAATGGCCTTCCCTGATTTTCCCGAACTGTCAATAAAGACGGCGGGTCCTTGTGCTGACTCTTGACTGATTTTCGGCCACAAAGAAATTTCTGTTACTTTTGCCACTTGCAGTAGCTTGTGGCTGGGCAGATGATAAGTGATCTGCCCTGAAAAGTTTTCCAGAACACTTTGCATTGAAACACTGTTTCAAAGCTCCAGTCAAAGTTTTCCCGTTCAGTCGGGATTATGATCTATGCAGGATCCGCGCCCATCATTTGCAAACACCATTGTCGACATTTGATTATCAGGCTAACAATGAGCTCAAACACTGCAGTTGCCGTCTTCTGCGGCTGATGGGGCAGGAAGACCCATTCCAAGATGTGCAAGGGATCAGACCATTTGTCACTCCATTGGCCGATGATACCTGTGGGATGTAAATCTGGAACGGTAATTAACGCAGTGACATCAATGAAAGGATCAATGCGATAAACTTGACAAGCAGAAACAGCTTGCTGAACCTCTTCCAGCACCCGTCGTGCCTCAGGGGTAAATGTGCCAGGCAACTTCAAATCACATTCTCTCTTTATTAATCAAACAGAGGAGAAAGTTGTGCCCTGGTCAGTCTTAAATACGAACATAACCACATGATGGCACCTACCAATCTCTGTGCATCATTCAGTGTCTTCACCGAATGCATTAATGGCACCTCCTGGTGTTGGATTGTCAGTTCCAGAATTTTGACCCCCAAATAGTTCCAAGGAGGTTGTTGCTGAACCTTCTCTGGAGCCACCTGCAGCCCATAAGAATGTAAAGCATCGAGCAACTGAGGCTGTATCTTTAGCAGCTCATCTTGGGCAAACGCAGCCAGAAAAATGTGGTCCATATAGTAGTAAAGATGGACATCAGGAAATTGCTCGCAAACCTCAAACAAGGAACAGGCCACATACCATTGGCAAATTGTGGGAGAATTTTGCATTCTTTGAGGCAAAACTTTTCCATTGATATCGCTGTGCGGGCTCAGCATTGTTAATTGCTGGCACCGAGAAGGCAAATTTTGGTCTGTCATTGTAATGCAAAGGAAGCGTGGTAGGCAATGACATGCCCACCTGCAATGTTCCCATGCTTTCCATCACGGCACTGACCTTTCGGAGGTCTTGTAACAATCTCCATTTCCCATATTTTTTCTTGATGCAGAAGACAGGAGTGTTTCAGGGACTGGTAGAAGGCTCCAGACAACCCTGGTCGAACTGCTCCTGCACTAGGTTTCGAAGGGCAACTAATTTGTCTTGAGGGAGGGGCCACTGGTTATCCCAGACGGGTTCGTCCACCAGCCACTGTAAAGGAGGCGTAGGACACTCTGCGCCCT
Organism: Peucedramus taeniatus; assembly: GCA_013400575.1. Lineage (NCBI taxonomy): Eukaryota > Metazoa > Chordata > Aves > Passeriformes > Fringillidae > Peucedramus > Peucedramus taeniatus. Next base: position 6,694 of record WBNO01024441.1, read on the forward strand.
TCATTGCAGTGGTCCCTATCAAAAATCTGTCCCGAGTCGCACCCATGTGGACAGAACATCCCTCCCCCAGAGGTTAGCAATAGTTGAAGCAACATGAGGCCAAATCATGGCTGTTTGTCCCTCCGGGTTCGTAATCACAGGCTGCTGGCTCACACAGCATTGTGCCGTTCCTCCCAATCCTGCGATAGGCGTCTTCACCGGATCCAAGGGCCACTCCGGGGACCAGGCAGCAAGGGAGAGAACTATGACGTCCGCGCCACTGTCAAGAAGCCTATGGAGATGGATCTCCGGCGGTGTCGTGCCAGGGATGGAAAGGGTACACAGCATCTCGGGGGCAGCAGGCCCCTGCCCTTCTTCCACTGGGGAAAAGCCCTCTATTGCTTGGGGAATTTACAAGGGTGGTTCCGCGGCAGATTTGAGGCTTTGTGCATCATGAATAACTTTGTAGAGAACGCGACAAGCAGAAAGAAGTGCCCCTGCTTTTGGGTCCTGCAAGGTGGTGTAATTATATAACTTCATACTAGCATCTTCCCATAGACATGGGTCAAATAAATCTTCCTCTGTGAGGTTTGGGTAGGTTTTCCTCACCCACAGCAACAGGGATTCAGATTCCTTTCTGGGGACTTTCACTGAATGCTGTTTCAGTAACAGTTCCAGTTTTTGAAAAACTTCCTCCTCTTTTTTAGAGAGATTCCCTACCATTTTGGTCTATTTGAGAGCTTATCTGAGCCTGTGTTCACTGGCTAGCAGTCCGTGTTCCGATCTGCAGCTCACGGGAATCTAAACCTCTCAACCTGACGTCTCTGGATGTCCGATAGCTGAGTTTTTTCACCTCTGGAGGAATTTGCTTGCTTTTAGGTCTGCCTCAAGGGACTGCTGGCACAATTTCGTCTTTGTCGTGGCACACGGGGCACCAGAAGTGGGTTCTCCCCTGGTCAGGCCCCAGAGGTACCCCTGATGGCAAAAGACCTCTTTTTAACAGTTCTGTGCCAGGATTGAGAGACGCACAGGACTGTTTTTGGTGTTCAGGTTGCTGTTTTTTTGTTATCTCATCAGAAACTTGGCACACCGTCTGCACAGGACTTAGCGCACAAGAAAGTACAGCAAAATTGGTAACAAGACGTACAGTTTCAAGGTCTTTTAAAGCTGTTTCATCCAATTAACTCTTAAAACGTACTTTTTTTCTACTTTTCTACCAATAACTAAATATCTATCAACCACGCAACGCCTGCATTGCAACTTTCTTTGGCCAATTACCCTGTGCCACCAATGCTGCAGAATATGGAGTAGATACAGAAGAAGAAGAAACTTAAGGCAATGCCCAAGATCCTCCATCTTTTCCCCCATCTTCCTCCACACTAAAAATCCCAAAACTATAAATTTCTCACCCTGTGACAAACTACAGTATTCTCTATTATCGATTTTACACTCGTGTAGACTCTAGTCTATTTTAAAGTCTTGAAAGCCCTCTCCATGGTTGATGGTCAAAGGAAGTGCTTCCCAAGGGACCAGGACCTTTCTGGATTTCTTGCGCCCTAAGTTCCAACAGTTATAGTGTAAGCAAAGATACTGTAAAGGCAACAGGGGCAAAAGGAGACAGTTTTACAGTTCCTGTCATTAAAGATGTGGTAATTGAGGGAGAAACTAGAATTTGGATGGGGGATGTCTTATTGGTCCCTGGGGCAGGTAGCAACTTATTAGGAAGACACTTCCAGGTGAAACTAGGATTAGGGGTTATACCAGAAGAAGGGAAACAGACAGCTAGAGTTTTAAAACTTGGCCAAGAGGATGAAGATAAAATTAACAATGAAGTTTGGGGCTGGGGAAGGAAATAGGGGAGGATTAGATATTGACTCCATAAGGGTCACAACTGAGAGAGAAGACTGTCCCATACATGTACGTCAGTATCCTATATCCTTAGAACGACGGGAAGGTTTGAAGCCAGTAATCGAAGGACTAATAAAGGATAGGACATTAGAACCTTGTATGTCTCCTCATAATACCCCTAATCTTCCAGTAAAAAAGCCCTATGGGAACTATAGATTGGTACAAGATNTAAAATTAACAATGAAGTTTGGGGCTGGGGAAGGAAATAGGGGAGGATTAGATATTGACTCCATAAGGGTCACAACTGAGAGAGAAGACTGTCCCATACATGTACGTCAGTATCCTATATCCTTAGAACGACGGGAAGGTTTGAAGCCAGTAATCGAAGGACTAATAAAGGATAGGACATTAGAACCTTGTATGTCTCCTCATAATACCCCTAATCTTCCAGTAAAAAAGCCCTATGGGAACTATAGATTGGTACAAGATTTATAGGAGGTTAACAAAATAACTCAGACCCGCTACCCAGTAGTACCAAATCCTTACACTCTTCTAAGTAAGCTCCCACTCCAGCATCATTGGTTTAGTGTAGTGGATCTTAAAGATGCTTTTTGGGCTTGTCCACTAGCCGAGAAGAGATGAAATATCTTTGCCTTTGAATGGGAGGATCCAAAAACTGGAAGAAAGCAGCAATTAAAATGGACAAAGTTACCACAGGGGTTTACTGAATCTCCAAACTTATTTGGGCAAGCTTTAGAGAAACTAAAACAAGCTTTCCCCACCCCTCCTGGAATACAAATTATCCAATATGTGGATAATCTTTTATTTTCTGGGGAAGCTAAAAATTAAAGAGGCTACTATAAAACTTTTGAATTTTCTCGGGGAAAAAGGATTAATGACACCTCGCCTTGGTCTCAGGAGGGGAAGCAAATCTAGAAGCTGGCTAGCTCCAACCCTCTGCTTCCCCTCGGTGAGCATAACGAGTGGTTGCTCCCCGCCACTGCCCTCGGCAAGAAAAAGGAGTGACGGTTCATCCAGGCTTGGTGGGGTCCGGGCCAACCGATACGACTAGTGTCCGTGGACCCGCGCCTGAGACAGAGATAAAGAAAATAAAGGAAGGGCTCTTAAATGGTTCTCCAAGCTGCTTTTATTTCCTACATAGGGAGTGGGGCCGCGCCAAACTAAGGGCGTTGCCCGGCAACCCTACCACGAGGGAAAGCCCTGTGCACTAACTGTAACAGTTGCAAGCCTCGGAAAGTGGCGGAAACAGTCTGGAGATGCATGGTCTGGGGTGGTTGCAGGGCAGACCCGCGCCATGGCTAGTGTCGGGGCAGCAGCAGGAGCTCGCTGCCGCCTGTTTGGCTCCCTGCCGTCTTGCTGAGACCGTGGAAGAGTGGGACTAGCCGGCTCCGGCTGTCTGAGGTGGCGCTGGGGTGGAGCGGAGGCGCACGCCTGCTGGAGAAGCGGCGGGAACCTGGCAGGAATAGTGGATTCCGCGCGGGGCACGGCGCAGCTTGTCAGGACTTCTGCAGAGCGGGTGGATCTGCTCTGGCGTCGGTGCGGTGACGGAGCAGGCTGCGGCGGGCACGGGCTCCAGCAGGTGGTGCAAAGCACGGCAGGGCAGTGCTGGCTGTGTCTGGAAATGGTGCGGGCGCGGGGCAGGTCAGTGCAGTCTGCAGGGGCAGCAGCAGTGCCAGCACTGACCCAGAGCGGGCTGGCAGGCTTATTGGGGCCAGCCCGGACCGGGAGGTGGTGTCGGCAGCGCGGTGCTGCTGCCTGGAGCGGGGGGGGGGGTTAGCAGGTTGAGCAACCACAAAGTAAAAACCAGGACAAAGAGGGAGTGGATTCTTTTAAAATGCAAGCTGCTTCCCCTCAGGACTGCCACCCCCCTGCCTGGTGGGGCGGCCCCGCAGCAAATTGGGGCTAGCTAAGAAGAGGATTTTGAGGGGTAAAACCAATAAATGAGGGGAAATATCATAACTGGCAGGGAATGTTCTCGATTATGGGTATTACCTGGCACAGACAGTTTACTGGGGCTGGGTTTACACAGAAAAGACAAGAAAGCTCAGGAGCTGTCTCTGGGAGAGACCATTATGAGGGACTGAACAAGGGTGAATAGGAGCAAACCATGTAACATTTTAAACACATTTCTAAACAGTTCAACTTTTAGCCTAGCCCCACTGCCACAGATTAAGAGTATCAAAAGGGAAACTGCAATTTTTACAACCAGAGGTAAAATATCTTGGACACTTGATAAGTAAGGGTAGCCAGAAACTCAACCCCGAGAGAATTGCAGGAATTTTATCTCTTCCCCCTCCCTCTTCAAAGAGGGAAATCAGAAAACTACTCAGATTATTGGAATATTGTAGATTATGGATTGACGGGTACACACAGGCAGTAAAATTTTTGTATGCAAAAATGACAGAGGGAGATTATATAAAGTGGACCAAGGAAGATGATGTTAAATTAGAAGAGTTGAAGTTAAAACTGGCCTCAGTACCAGCTTTAAGCTTAACCTCGTTAGAAAAACCCTTTCGTCTGTAGGTAAATGTGGAAAATGGGGTAGCTCATGGAGTTCTGGTTCAGGAGTGGGGAGGAGTAAAGAGACCAATAGCTTATTTATCAAAGATGTTAGATCTAGAGAGCCACAGCTAGCCAGTATGTATTCAAGCTATAGCAGCTACTGCAATCCTGGTAGAAAAAAGTCGTAAGCTTACTTTTGGAAGCAAACTAATTGTGTGTACACCTCATGCAGTCCAAAGTGTGTTAAATCAGAGAAAAAAAAAAGATGAAAAAGGTTGAAAAAGAAGAGGGGTGGTTAACAGACTCTAAGATGTTGGAATGTGGAATAATGATAACTTGGTACTAGAGAAGGACAGGAGTTTGAATACAATTTCTGTATGAAGGACAGGGAGGTGCCCTAACACACGGTTGTTTAGGGGTTGTTCAATGCTGAACTGAGGTTTGGGAAGGTTTAGCAGAACAAGCCCTCTTAGAAGGTAACAAAAATATATTGATGGTTTGTCCAAATGCCTACCAAAGAAAAAAAGAATGATAAGAGCACCTGGGGACACCAGGTTAAAGTTTGTAAATTTAGGAGGTGTTTGGCCGCTCTTGAGCCAGTGGCAAGGTCTCAGGGGGCTGCAGCAGGGGCTGATTTATGGTTGTGACCTGGCGCGGCAACTCCCAGTGTTCTCCCATCCGGTGTAGGCAGTGCAGGGCACGGTTTGCATGGGGCGCTGCTGGGGTTGGGAGCTGGTTTGGTTTTGCCAGGGTCCCGGAGGGCGAGGTGTTGCCAGATACGCTCGACGGCCCGGCGGTGGTGCTAGGCACGGATCGCGTGGGTTTGCTGCTGAGGAGCAGGCTGGCTCAGTGGCAGAGCTGCTGGGGGTGGCTCCCAGCCTGCTGGGGTCCCAAGTCCAGGATGGCAGCCTCGGCCCTGGCAAGTGGGTCGAGGCAGAGGGAGAGAAAGAGGGGGCGAAAGGAACGCGAGGCACGCCCTCAGAGTCCCTGCACAGGTGGCTGTCTGCAAGTTCCGCCCCTGCTCCCTGAGCAAGCCACTAGGGTAGGGTGCGCCCTTGCCAGAGCCGCTGCGGTGCAGCGACAGCAGCGGGGGGAAGGGCAAGGGACGCCATTGAAAGTGCTGCTGTGAAAAGAGGGAGAGAGGGCCCAGCGTTAGAGATAAGACCAAGGCAGAGATAGCCTAATCTCTTGCAAATTCTCCAAACCTCTCAAAGTTGGTTTATTTTTAAAGCAATATTTCTTTTTTCTTTCTGTTTGTTTCTTTTCTTTTTTCTTGCTGTTAGGAGGGGGCTTTTGTTCTAAGGAATGGGTCTGTGATGCTAGAACAGTTACATGTTGCCCAAAGGGCAAAAAGCAACAGATGTGATTCATCTCGTGTTAAAATTGGCCTGGCTTTCTTGTTTAACTAATTGTGGCTCGCAGAAAGAAGAATTTGTCTCTGCAGCTGTTAGCACAGCTGGATACAAGAAGAAGAGACGGCTGTGGAAAAAAAGCTTTTTGCTAAACCCAGAAAGTCTTGGGAAATGTTGATGGCAAAAGCTGATGTAGTATTGTCGTCCATTTGTCACTGTCCCTGTGCTATTAAAAAGTCCTTTTCAGGTACTACTGAAGCAGCAATCCGAACCAGGGAAAGAGGGTGGATTCATGCCAGCGGAATCAAAGGACTTGTTAAGAAACTTGAGGAATGGACTATCACATCTAAACCAGATGATACCAAATTGACTTTCAAATGGGGCCTGGGTGGTAATGGTTTGGGAAGACCCAAATGATCCAAGGAATGTACAAAGAATCACACCTAATTGGGAAATAAGGCCAAGCTTACATCGCTGGTTTCAAGTACTGCCTGAATAAGCCCTGAGACGCCTCTGACAACTCCTTGGAGAGGAATACTTCCACTTCAAACAGGAGGATCAGGACTGGTTCGGTCAGAGAGCTCTCATATTCTGGCCTTAGCCTGTGACTTGTACAAAGAAGAGGGGAAATTACAATTTCCATCAGTGCCATACTGTATACTCTGTTTTATTCATCCCATTACTGGACACATTAGCTGGGTTATAAGTAAATGTTTAAATCGTGGGAATAATTGGTAATGTAGTTCACAAAATCTATGCTTTTGTTGCAGGAAGTGTTGAGTGCTAAATCTATGCCCTATCCAGATAGAACTCAAAACAACTGAAATAATAACTATGTTTTGTGGATGGGAATTATTAGTGCCTGTTGAATTGTAGATACCTGAGGAACAGTGGGAAACCACAGTTAAGGGGTGTCAAAATAGATTTGCCTGGAAATTCGTAAAAAGGACGTGACAAGGAAAAAAGAGGGCAAGAGTGAACTGGCCACTGTACACGCCACCAAAAAGATCATATACACCTGCTATTGTTTGCAACCCCATAGGCAGACAAGGTGGGGGTATAAGCCATACCAGATCTTTGCTATTCCTTTTTCTGTCATTCATTTTTTGTCTTTTCCCTTTTTGGATCCCAGCAAGATTGTGTCACAAATGGTACCGAAAGCATTACATGGAAAGAAACCAAAGTTCCCTTTTTATTACACACTCTCATGTCAACAGTCACTGTTATAACCCATCCCAATTAAGTACCCGCAGGCAAAATGGGGAAAAATATTGGATTACAAGGAACTTACAAAAAAGTGGTAATAGATGGGGAATTGAATGTCCAAAAGGAGAGAGATGGATTTGTTTTGCATTTGATCTTAGGGATATAGTCCAAGATCCAGTAAAAGAACAATTAGTAAACAAAAAGGTAAAACCAGCACAGCAATCTAACTCTGTATTGGCCCCAAATTATATGCTGAATCGTATTATAAGACTCTAAGAAGTTATGGAGATGAAAACAAAGCTGCTCAGACATTAGAATTAATATCAAGTCACCAAAGCCAAACAAAAACTGTAGTGTATCAGAACAGGTTTCTTTTGACTATTTATTGGCTAAAGAAGAGGATGTTTGTGGAAAGTTTAATATATCCGATTGTTGAAAATAGATAATAATGGAGATGTCATCCTGGAAAAAGCAAAAGATATCAGAAAAATAACCAAGGTACCGGTCCAAAATTGGGAACCAATGTTAAAAACTGGCTGGTGGGGTAATGTATTGGGGATAGTATGGTGGAAGAAATTAGGCTTCTTCCTTTT